>ML816289.1:213056-224701 GCA_009831015.1 Picea engelmannii | reverse complement strand
TTGCCTAGAAATTCATGCCTCAAGCAATAAATTTTCCCTCCTTCTCCAAAGCTCGACCTCTCTCTCTCAACATTCTCCAAATGCTCATGAAGAAATGAAATGGGGGGTGCCTTCTTACCCTAAGCGACTCAATGAGGGAAGTTGAAGGGTTTCTTAATCCAAGGGTTTAGATTGGACAAGATTAATGGTGGAGATTAACTCACTTCACTCACCCACTTTCCCTAAGTCATAAAGTCACTTTTAATTCATATCACATGAATTAAATGACTAGGGTCCACATTAGACATTTTCCCACCCCTAGGCGCCTAGGTGATGATAAACACTTGCCTCGATACTTTTTAATTATATTTAACACTCCCTCTTACTGAGGAAGGTGTTACTCATCACCCCCATCTTATCTCTAACAGGTGTAAACTTCCCTCTCCCCAAATATTTTGTGAGTATGAACGCAACCTTCTCATCTGTGGATATATACTGTAGCTCAACTGCTCCTCTCTGAACATAATCTCAGATGAATTGATATCAAATCTCAATGTGATTCGACCTGTCATGAAAAAATGGATTCTCAAATAGTTTTATACAACTTTGATTGTCACAATAAATCACAGTCCGTCTCAACTACACACCAAATAATCCCACCAACAGCTTGTGAAGCCAAATGACCTCACAACTTTCCTAAGTGGCAGCCATATACTCAGCCTCTACAGAACTCAAAGCCACTAACTTCTGATTTTGACTGAACCAAGACACCACTGCTAAGACCAATCTGAAACAACAACCTAAAGTACTTTTTCTGTCACTAGCACATCCTGCCTAATCTGAATCAGTATAGCCCACCAATCGAACTCCATCCCCTCTCATATGGTCTAGGGAATAATCCACTATACCATAAATATAATTTAGCACATGTTTTTCTGCCATCCAATGCACTCTCCTAAGCTCCACCATAAACTGACTAAGAGTGTTGAAAGCAAAACAAATATCTGGTCTGGTGTTACCAAATACATCAACAAACCGATCAACTAACGATATAATGTGGGATCAACCAACTGTGACTCAGAAGCATTGAGCTTCTTCTAGTTGGTAATCATGGGTGTGGACATGGGCCTACAATATTCCATCTGGAATCTCCTAATAATGTCAAAATCATACTTCCCCCATCCCAGAAAGATGTGTCTACGCTCCTGCCAAACCTCCAACCCCAAAAAATAATGCATAAGTCCAATATCTTTCATCTTGAACTCTGAAGCAAGGCTCTCTTTGCAGCTAGTAATGAGTCTCTCAACCCATGTAATGAAAAAATCATCAACATATAGAAAGAGTATGAGAGGATCTTCTCCAACCACAATGAAGTACAGGTTGGGATCCTCCTCATTCTTCTCAAAGCCCAACTACTGCAAGTAGGAATCAATCCTAGAATACCGAGCTCTGGGAGCTTGTTTCATCCCATACAATGCCTTCTTCAGTCTGCACATATGAGACTCTCTACCATGCACCTCAAAGTCCAATGGATGTTCAATGTACACCTCCTCTTGTATGAGACCATTCAGAAATGCGATCTTCACATCCATCTGATGGATCTTCTAACCCATCTCTGCCGCAATAGAGATCACTACCATGATCACGGTATATATAACAACTAGAGCGAAGGTCTCAATATAATCAACTCCCTCAACCTGTGAGAACCCTCGAGCCACAAAATGAGCTTTGTAATTCTCAATGCTACCATCTGTAGCATATTTAAGTTGATAGAGCCACCTAGAAGTCACCACTGACTTCCCCTCAGGTCTAGGAACAACTTCCCAAACATCATTATTTATGATGGAATTGTACTCTTCCATCATGGCATCTCTCCAAACCTGTCTTCTGATAGCCTCCTCAAAAGTGGAAGGCTCAGACTCCATAGTGTTTCTCACCATCACAAGATAGCTATAAAATCTCTCAAGAGGTTTACTCTCCCTCACAGCCTGCTTGGGATTCCCCACCAAACCGTGTGCCTCCTTCAGAGTGTCCTGAAGCCACTTGGGATTTCTCCTCTCTGAAGTAGTGTCTTATTGAGGGGAATCCTCCTACTCAACCCCATTACCTGAAGACTGTGAACCTGTGGTAGAATCTGGAGCATACAATCCTGAAATCTGAGGATCAGTAACCTGTGATCCTGACATCTGTGGTCCTGTGCCCTGTGGATCAGTCATCACCAAAACTGGTGGACTTGAACTCTATATCACTGAAGTTTGTTTTGGACTCACATGAATATGAGGTGATGACTTCTCACCCTTCTCATTCCCTCGTGACTTCCTAAAGGCTCTATCCTCCTCAAATCTCACATCCCTTCTCACAGTTGTGTTCCTCAAGGAAGAGATGTATATGCAGAAAGCCTTTTAAGTCTCACTATACCTAAAAAAAATCCCCTTTTCTGTCATGGGCTCTAGCTTTGTCCTATTCTTAGAAGGGACATGTGAATATGTAAGGCACCCAAAAATACTAAAGTGCCCGACCTCAGGCTTCTTCCTAGAGAAAGCCTCCTTCCTAGTGTAACATGCCTCAACCCAAAGAAGGAGTGGCAACCCTTGATCATGCAACATGGCTCTCACAACCCCAACTATGGCCATGTTCTTCCTATCAGCAAACCCATTCTATTGTTGGTTGTAAGGAACAATCAACTCCCTCTTGATGCCCTCTCCTACACATGAGTCATTAAAATCCTTGGAGGTATACTCACCCCCATTATCTGTCCTCAATACACTGATTTTCCTCCCAGTCTGGTTCTCCACAAGAGCTTTGAACTCTTGGAACTGATTGAAGACCTATCCTTTGGTCTTCATGAAGAAAATCAAATACTTCTGAGAGAAGTCATCAATAAATATGACATAGTACAAACAACCACTCAATGATATAGAATATATAGGACCACATACATCAGAATGAATCAGATCAAGTATACTTGTTGCTCTACTGTCATTGCTTGGAAAAACAGTCTTGGTCTACTTTCCAAAGACACAGCCCTTGCACAACTCTTGGTGCTCTGTACTGAACTATGGCACTCCAATCATAATCTCCCTCAATATCCTCATAGCTCCATGATGCAAATGGTCCATCCTTTGATGCCATGGCTCACAAAGATCATTGCAGCTAGTAGTATGATACAATGCACTAGTTGGCTAAAACATGAGCTTGTACAACTTCTCATGTCGAGTCCCAATCACTTTGGTTGAAGTGATAATGGAGCACTTGGGAAATATGAACACATGTCCATCACGAAACAACACCTCCTACCCCCTCTCCTCAATAGTAGAAACTAAAATCAAGTTCTTCTTCAAGCCAGGAACATATAGGACATCTCTCAACAACATGGGAGGTTGAGAATCCCTCTGAAATGATACTATCCCACTACCAACTACCTTAACCACCCGATCATATCCAAGCACTACCTCAAGATCACTAAGTTGTGTAAGATCTGTCAAATGGTCACGAACAACTGTCATATGGCGGGAGGCACCACTATCAATATACCAAACACTAGAATGTGTGTCTCTAGTGGAAAGTCACACCACTAAGGAAAAATCCTTATTGAACTTGGTGGAAAACTCTTCAACCTCTACTGAAGCTGCAATCTTTTTCCTCTTCTTATTAGGACACTACCCCGCATAATGCCCAAAATTGTGACATGCAAAGCACTTGACTTTGCTCACGTCCTTCTTTCCTTCACCCTTCGGCTTGTTTCCTGCCTTAGGACCTTTTTTGAACTTCTTCTTGTTGTTAGCAACAAGAGCCACATTCTCCTAATCATTACCATTAGATGAACTTCCATGCACATACCCTCTCTGGGTTTCCTCTTGAGCAAAGTTATCCCAAAGACGTTCCCACTTGGGAAGATTCTCCCTTCCCACAACTCCCTCAACAAAAACAACCCATTGTTTGGTCACCCCATTCAATGCTGTCCTCACAAGTTCACTGTCAATAATGGCCTCCAAACCAACACCAAGTTCATCTCTTACCTATGTCAACCTTGTAAGATATGTGACCACATTTTCGGCCTTGGTCATTCTAATGCTCTTCAGTTTCTCTCTCAAAACCATATTCTGGTTCTCATTTTCACTTTGATACAACTTCATCAAGGACTCCCACATCTCATTGGCATTTTTCTTCCTTGCCACATGAGGAATCAAATGGTCCTTGATGGCATCAAGGATGATTCTTTTAGCCTTCATACTCTTCTTGGCATATGCTGCCAGAAGTGTAGCATCTGTAGGCACTATTACCGGGTTCGTTGTGGAGTTCTCAACAATGTACCCTAACTCACTCTCATGTAGAAGAAAAATCATTCTCTCCTTCCAAGTACCAAAAGTTACTGCCCCATCAAGTCTGTCCTCAATTCTTAAACCTGTAGCCATTGACCCTTCTCGGTTGAATTTTTTTTTTCCAAGATTATGTCCGGTGAAGTAACTTCTGTCCTGCTCTTTGTATGACTGATTTAATTCTACATTCCTCTTCAACTCAACTATGATAGCATGTAAAATTTTCAGACTCCGCCGAGTTTGAACTCTCATTGAGACTAATCATTATTTAATGCCCAAAAACCCAGTTTTATAACAATAACAATTTCTCAGCATATAAAAAATTCTGATAAATGAAACATGAGGATTCTGAACAACATTAAATGCATAACTAAATAATTCTATCAGTAACACACTAACCTATAAATTATAGACACAAATATTTTTGGTCTAACATTGACCTTGGAAAATCCCACAAGGGGAAAACCAGTGAGAGAGGGCCTTTTTATTATTTCCAGAGCTCTGAGAAAATGATATTTACATCAATCAAATTATTAGCAAATCACACAAACATATCTTAATAACGTACCCAAAAATATTCCTTGAAAACAATGCCAAATTGTTTTGAAATTCGTGCCTAGAAAACAATGTTTTACGACCCTCTAATTTTGTGCCCTCTTGTTGTACGAACTGTATGAAATTTTCTCATAAATTCGTGCAATTCCCTGTTGTCTCGATTTTTGTGTCAAAATTGTTGTACGACAGGTTTGAAATACATGCCAACTTTGCCTAAAAACTATGCAGTACGTCCTCCTCGATTTCTATGCCCTTTTAATGTTGTACGACCTATTAACACTCAAGAATTTCTTTTCGCTGTATCAAAGAAAGACCAAGGTAACTATTTCAACCAACTTTAGATTGTATTCTGACCTATAAAACCTGAGAGGGCTGTCTCACGTGTTTAATGACTGGTAATAACTCAAATATTTCATCAATAAATGAACAGAGGTCAGATTCTGCAATAGGAAAAGTTTATTTTTGTTTAAAAGGGATGGTAGGACAAGCAAGAGAGAAACTACCATTGGGCAAAGGAGTCAATTTAAAAAGAAGATAGAAACAAATGATTTAGTGACTGAACTTGAGAGGATAAAGGCTAAATGAGCAACAATATTTAGTTAAAAATCGTTGTGTGTGGTGAGTGAAAAACAAATGAAGCAACTCGGAGCACCGCTGAGGATGAATTCAGAGTTAACTTATAGAAAAACAGTTTGTCTGAATGGCACGAATCCCGGGGCACTGCGCAACGAATCCCAGGTTCGAAATTATGTTCCTATTCAGACATAAAATATATATGAATAAAGAATACAGGAAGTACGTATGCAGAGAAAGAATACAATACATCAAACTGCCATAGTTAGAATCTTTTCATCAAAGCTTCAAGACTTTTGCATTAAGTTTCAGTTGAATTCAGAGCTACATTCAATAGTCACTGTCTACACTGTTTTTTTTTCCAACCAACCCTGTTTACATGAAAATGATCCCCATATATAGAAAACTAATGTCACCCTTGGCTACTAGGGTCGAACTGCTTCCTCCTAGAATCATGGATCCATTTTCTTTGAAAGAGAACAATAACTTCAATAGATTCATTAAAAATAGAAAACCCGACTTTGCCAAATCATAATCGTAACCGAAATATTATTTACAGTCATTGATCATGATCAAAATTAGACCATATGGTTGTGATGAGTCATTGTGTGCATCTCTAGACACTCTGTCACCCTTGCACAACAAGTCTGCTATGCAACAATAACCTACAACAGAAAATGCAGCGGATTGCGCAACGAACTGGGAAAATAGACGTTAAATATGACATAATATCTCAATAATAATAAAATATTTTCCAAAATTGAGAGAGGTTTTTGCATTTAAGCTCGTTATAAAGAAAAAAATCTCTCAGTTTCTCTAACTTCATCTCCAGCTGGCCGGAATACGCGTCGCCATAACATGTCTCGAAAAGGAAATCACGAAAACTGAAAAATAGGGCTCAAATATTCCTTTGAATCTCCCAAAATATGAAACGTTTTTCAAATCTGAGAGAGGTTTTTATTATTTGGTTTGTCCTCAAAAAAACCCTCTTGGGGATTTTCAAAATTCCTCTCCAGTTGGTCAGAAAGTGATCTTGAAGTTGACCGCTAAACCAGTCATTTGCGCAACGCGACTTGTAGCCTGTGCCCAGGAAAATCTTCTGTGCGAAAGCATCCTCTATGCGACGAAATCCCCAGCGTGAAGAAATCCACTACGTGACAAAATCCACTACACGATAGCATCCTATGCGCGACAACATCCTATGCGTGACAACCCACTACGCGATGAAATCCACTGCGCGACAACATCTTATGCGTGGTAGCATCCCATGCATGACAACCGACTGCACGATGAAATCCACTGCGCGACGAAATCCACTGCGTGAAAACATCTTATGCACTACATCCCACTGCATGACAAAATCCCATGCGCGATGACATCCTCTGTGTAATGAAATCCACTACGTGACAAAATCCTTTGCGTGGTGAAGTGCTTTGCACAGCGCGTAGCAGATTTTGCACCACACAATTGAAAATGGAAATGAAAATAATAAATGATAAACTTCCTTTTGAAACTAACCCTTGGAGATGTTATATGATGCTAGGCATAAAAATAATACGAGTGTTAACAAGCATGACTTTGCAAATTGTTGACAAACCTCTAACCTTAGCTATGAAAATCATGGTGCTAACAACTGGCTCCAACGAGGATGGTATCCTCCCTGTGAGGTAGAAAATAACAGTAGACCAGACGGCTATCCATTGGGCTACTCCCAAACTCAACTTTCCAACTGTAACTTGTAACCTCCATCTGCTGAAAACCCAAAGCTGTATATGCTCCAAACTAAAATCCAAAACTAAGTTGAACATGAAAACTGTAGATTGCCAAAAGAAATGCTCGTAGTACTGAGCTTATTCACACTCCTACCTACCCTAACTACTGAAAAAGATGCCAATCAAGTGAAATCAAAATGCCATTGCAACCATGCAAGCACTTTATCCACTTTTTTCTTTCTTTGCACATGCTTGCTCCAAAGCATGTTTACTGATAAGTCATTCAAAAATTTATCTATAAATTCAAATCTCAAAAAATTGAAAACATTGGGACTATTTTCCGCCTCTAAAAAAACTGCAAATGGATCTTCCAGAACATACATAAAACAACAATCATGTTTCACCCCTTCCACTGCATCCTTGTTTTCATGTAATTCAACCCATTGATTACAACAAAAGGCTGAAAAATATGTTGAGACTGTTGGAAATAACAATCTTCATAATTAGAAGACAATGCTGGCTGAAATGAAACCCCTAGTGGCAAACAATCCATATCTAACACCGATGTTGATTGACCATCATATTTATTTCCAAGCTGGTAGTTGAACACAGGCTGCAAATCTGAACTGAAATAACCTTCCATGTAATCAACAACAGGGTCACTAAAAGTATGAGAAGGTTGTTGATCCTCTTCACTGATAACAATTTTCTCATGTAAAACAATGTCATTGTGAATGGAGTCAGACTTCACTACTTCCTCTGTTATCTCATGATTTACTTTCAACAATTCAAAGGAAGAAAAACATAATGGAAGACAATTTCCATTTGCAAGTCTACTACTTTCTTCATATTCAACATCATGCATGGAGGATTTCTGATTTGAAACATTATAAACATTTTGCTTCAGCAATTCAAAAGAAGCAAAACACAATGGCAAGGTTCTTTCACCTAATTCAAAACCTTCTTCATTTTCTTCACTACTGTCGTATGCACATTTTTCAATTTCTTTGGATTGCTGAACATACTCATTTTCAGATCCATCTTTGACCAATGGCTGCAATTTTGAATTGACAAGACCCTCTACATAACAAATAACAGGGTCATCAAACACATGAGGATATTGTTACAATTTCTTGTCAATTTTTCCCCCACGAATCAGTGTGATTTTGCATTAGCACACATTCCTTTGCCTCAATGATGATCTTTAATTTTTCTTTCAACAATTTAAATGAAGCAAAGCATAAAGTTAAAGATTTTCCTTCAGCTGATTCGATACTTTCTTCATATTCTTATTTGTAACTGTGATATGTAGGTTGATTCCTCTCATTACATTGTTGGAAAGGAACATTTTTTGATATATAATATGCAGCTGGTTGTTCTAGGAAGTCAACATCATAATCATCATCATATTCATCATATAAAGACAAATCAACAACCTCTGCAATGTCATATAACAAGAAAAAGATTGGGACATCAACCTGCTCTTCAACAAACTAATTTGCAAATTCATTTTCTTGACTATCTACAAATGAATACATAAAACAATCAGCGTCGTGCTTATCATGAGATGGATCAAAAGCTAAATTAGCACCTTCTTTTTCAATAAGTGGGATATAATCTTTTGCAAAATCATCAAAATTTAAAGCTTCAAGAGGACATGATATTATTAACCCTCTTCTCAAGATTCAAATCAACTGTTCTTTGTTCATATTCATTGTCATGTTCTTTAGAATCCAACTCCTCATTTCGAATCTGTTTTACATGCTTGAATATTGTCTTCAACTTCCTGAGCATTGTTGAACATCTACTGCAAAGACATAGACTTCCTCTCCATCAAAAGAAAATATAAGTTTGATTGAAAGGTTGTTACATAATGGAGCACGACAACAATTTCAGGAGGTTGGACTTCTTTAGACAGTTTATAATAAAGACTAGTAAACCTCCTGCTAAAAATTTGAGATGGTTTCATCTTTCATTCTTCTCATGGCATAAAACTCTAAAAGGCGTAGATCCCATGCCTTTCTCTCACCCCAAAACCTACAGAAATCTTCCCTCAGTTCATCCCACGAGCTAATCGACTAAGGCTACAAATGTCTGAACCATGCTTTGGCATATCCTTGTAAGGACTGAAAAAAGGCCCTCATAGACACATCATCATGTTCGATCTCAAAAAGGTCTATGAAATGCTCAAAGTGTTGGCAAATATTTAACAGACAACGAATGGCATAAGTACAGGAAGAGCGAATGGCATAAGTACAGGAAGAATGTACAGAGGATTGTTGGCAAATATTTAACAGACATCGAATGCTTGTCATTGATGGCAAGTACAATGGTGAAGATGGCATGAGTACAGGCAGTTTGTGATCGACATGCAAAACAAAGATAAGTCCAGGAAGATTGAATGATCGAAGACAACACAACATTGACAAAATGATCGAAGGCCTGAGAAGCATTTCTGATCGTTGGATCCCATCCAAAATTCCCGACAGCATGAGGGTCATCAGATCTGAATAAAGACAAGAAGAGCGCACTGAAGAGGAGGATAGATCTCAGGCGTTAGATCCAAGCGCAGGATCCGACCACCGTTGGATTGAGGAAAACCAACATGATCTTTAAAAGTACAAGGAGTAGAGGGTTCAAAAAAACTCAACGTAATCTGAGTCGTCAAATCAAGATCACATCTGAACCGTTGATCAGAGTTTTGAGGATCGTGTGTTGGAAATGTCAAAGAAACAATGCAATAGGAATCCCGATTTCTCGATATGAAAAATCCTGGCGTAATCTGAGCCGTCAAATCAATATCACATATGAACCGTTGATCGGAGTTTCGAGGATCGCGTGTTGGAAATGTCAAAGAAACAATGCAACAGGAATCCCGATTTCTCGATATGAAAAATCGCGCCGTAATCTGAGCCGTCAAATCAAGATCACATCTGAACCGTTGATCGGAGTTTCAAGGATCACGTGTTGGAAATGTCAAAGAAACAATGCAATAGGAATCCAGATTTCTCTATATGAAAAATCTCGATGTAGTCTGAGCCGTCAAATCAAGATCACATCTGAACCATCGACCTGACTCACGTCAACAGACCACGTTAGCTAGGAACACGTGTCACAACCAGGTAATGACAAGTGTCAGACTGATTTCAACATTTTAGGCACATGTAAGTCACAGATCAGAGTGACACGTGGCAGTATTCAACACGTGTCAATCCACGTGTGACGTCAACAGATGGACACCATGTCGGAGTTTCGGGGATCGAGAGTTGGAGATGTCAAAGTTTTTTAACATCAGGAATCCTAATTTCGCAATATGTGAAATCATGATTTAATCGCAGTTGTTGAATAGAGATGTGATCTGGACCGTTGATCCGACTTCTTTATGGAGTGTCGAGGATCAAGAATTTGAAGTGACAAAAACACCGAACGTCCAGAGTGTCGAAATCGCGATGAGTGAAATCCCGACTTAATCTGAACCGTCAGATCTAAATATGATCTGGATCGTTGATCTGACTGCTTTACGGAATTTTGTGGATCAGGATTTGTAAGAGACAAGAACATTGAACATCAGGAATGCCGAAATGCCGAAACCCGATTTAAAAGCAAGATTAATAAAGTTCATCCAATGGTGTGGATAAATTGGAATATGATTGGAGGGCTATTGATGCACGACACAATGAAACTACCAGAAACCTTTGATGGCGTCTGCTAGAGAATTCGAAGAGACCCCTGTGTGATCGCCAAAGGAGATGAAGAGTCTCCAAGCTTCGTCCAAATGAAGGAAGACTATTCTTAGAAGGGATTGATATATGGATGAGCGTGGAAGCCTGTAACTAAAATAGAGAAGGTGAGCTCAACTGTCACATAGAAGACGAAGAGTCTCAGCTGCCAGAGAGGCTGAGGAATCTCAACATAACATCCAATGATGCTGAACGTGTGGGAAAACGGCCAGAGAAGCTGAAGAGTCACGATGATGATCAGACATAGCACTCGAGAGGTGGAGGATAATGGCGTGGAGTCAACATGCAGAGGCATTGCGAACATTGCATGCACAAGGTGCACATAAGCTATAAATACACGATACAGAGAAGAGATGGGGTTGCGGTTGCTGTTGGAGTTTGCTGTGGTTGTTGTTGGTGAAGGTGATTCATGTGTGAAGAAGGAGGAGAGTGCAACAGCTGAATAACACAGAAGAGGAACTGTGCAGTGAATGGACATGGCGCACAAAGCATAAAAAGAGGAAGAACATACAACGCAAGTGATGTGTGTAGAAAGGCAATGAGGCAGACAAAGAAACAAAAAGCAGCAGAACAATGATGAGTCTGGTAAGCCATTGTTGAACATCATATCACTGTAATAAGTTCCAGTAGCAAAGATTTATATTTAAGGGTGGTTGGGAGGAGCTAGGGAGGACTGGTGTCCTCAAAGGTTCAAGTGGGTGCTTGAACACAGGGAGTTGGTGCTTCCTTCTAGTTGGTGCTAGAGAAACCAGGGAGTTGGTGCTTCC
>ML816289.1:187173-200352 GCA_009831015.1 Picea engelmannii | reverse complement strand
TGCATTCCTCTTCAACTCAACTTTGATACCATGTAAAATTTTCAGACCCTACCCATTTTCAAGTCTCATTGAGTGATTCAGGTGGATATTGGTGGCCACCCACCTATTCCAACTGGATCCTCTTGTCAGTTTTTAGTTCAACATGTTCTTCTGTACTTCTTTGTAATTGTGGGTTCTACACTTCTGGGGTTGTCTAAAGCCATACACATCTTCTAGCTGGACATTGGTAGCCTCTCACCTAATCCAATTGGATTATTTTGTATGTTTTCATGTGAGCACATCTGGCTGTACTTCTAGGGCCGTTTTGGAGGCCTAAACATTGTTTTTTTGGCTCGCCACAGACAAATTGTAGACAATGTTAGAGTTTGATGACGTAATGTGTAGTTCTATAAAAGACCTTTCCAACGGGCTATCACGTGCCTAAAACGGAGTTCATATGCAAAAGTTATGACCCCAGGAAGTTGAGGTACCAACTTACCCATAGGGGCCCACATGAATTTTGGTGATTCACCTGCTAGGGTTAGGTTTTTGGATGTCTAGGGTTTTTGCATTCATGAGTAATATCAAAAAGGCCTATGGAGGCTCATTGTAATCAGTCTGCTTAGTCAGATGCGCATAGCATCCACATCTCTTCTTAGAAATAACTACCACCATTCGAGGAAGTGTTTCAGTTCTACAGTTTTACAGTTTCAGCCTATTTCATTTATTCAATAGAATATTGTTCACTGGATATCTGTGTTATTATTCATATCTCTGTGTTTATTGTATTCAGTCTGTTAATCAGTTCGTTCCACTCCTAAATCTAGATCAGTGGTATCAGAGTGATCTACTATTCATTTATTTTTCTTCGTGCATGTCCCCGACAAGATCCGGGTACAAAAAGTTGGGACTCGAACCAATCGATTCGTTGCAAGATCGATCGCGCTGAGCCTGACAATGACCCATGGGAGACAAAAAGAAAGATGATGGAGCATGAGATCCTTTTAAAATTTTGCTCTAGGAAGCCCTTGCACGACAAAGGAACGAAATGATGGACAAATTTGCGCAGATCCTTCGGTGGCTGCCCACAGGAGAAGCATCTTCATCAAACAACCATGCAACCCCCTTCAAGGTACATGTAAATTTTGATATTCCATTATTTGAAGGACTGATAGATGCAAATGCTGTAGATAAATGGTTGAAACTACTCGAAGGGTATTTTTTGGTCCATAATTTTTCTGATAAGGAAAAGATTACGTTTGCACTCCTTAAGGACATCCCCCTTGTTAAAGACTGGTGGGACACCTACTCTGAGCAAAGGGCCATAGAAGAATATGCAATATTTGTGGTTTCCTCTACATGCGATTCCTTCGGGGATGCCATTAAAGAACAATACTACCCTGTTTGAAGCTATGAGGTCCAGTACACTGGATGGACCACCCTGCATCAAGAAAGGGACCAGACAATACCATAATTCACCAATATTTTCCATACCTTGCGCACCAAGTTCGGTATCAAAGACTCTGAGTGATATCTGGTGCTCAAATATCGCGACTGTTTGAATAGATATATTCAAACAGAAATTGAGTTTCTATACATCGCCTCATTGGGTACGACTTATTGATATGCTATCAAGATCGAGCATATATTTAAGCAGAAGAGGCGAGAGTTTGGATCTGCAAACTCCTCACAGCCGGAGTTGGGTAAGGACGACCCCAAATCACACAAAAAGGGACAGAGAAAATATGGCCACTCTCAGGACAACCAGTGCAAGCCGCAACACAAGAAGGGAAATGCGAAGATGAAGAAGGACACGGGAAAATGGTGTGAATACCATAAAATCCCCTGGCACAACATTGACGAATGCCGTTCCAAGCAGTCACTTGTGGTCGAGCTGAAGACTTTCAAGTCAGAGGCCGATTCTGATTCCAAATCAAATCCAGAAGGAGGGAAGCAGATTATCGATGCTGAACCCAGTGCCACTGTCGCTACCACCAAAGTCTAGCCAAGTGAACCAGAAGAACCAGAGGAAGGGGAACGCCTCTTTCACTCACATATGTGGGTAAAGGGTGCTCCATTTCATTTCATTGTCGATAGTGGAAGTCAAAAGAAACTGATCTCAATAGAGGTCATCAAGTGGTTGGACCTGCCGACGACATCTCACCCACATCCCTACACCATCGACTGGCTTCACCAAGGAAGAGATCTCTATATCAACCAACAGTGTCGTCTGCCCTACGACATCAAGCGCTTCAAAGATGAGGTATTGTGTGATATTTCTCCCCTTGAAGTTTGTGATATTATTTTAGGACAACCATATTTGTGGAAGCACCATGCTGTGTATGAGTCTAGACCCCACAATGTTATTATTACTTTGGGTAGGCAATTGTACATGATACCAGAGGTAGCGCCACCTACCGCTATTTCCTTAATCTTTGCTAAGCAATGCAGTAAGGTCATTTCACAGACCGAGAAGTTCATATTCTTTGTGATCCATGCTCATAGTAAGCAATAGGTCGCCACCACATTCGTGGCCTCTACACAGAGCCTCTCTTTTCAGTAGAAACAAGTGGAAGGGATTGTGGAAGAGTACAAAGACATCTTCTCCTCACCCACTAGGGTACCGACGCACTGCCAATTCAAGCATCCAATTGATCTAACCCCTGATACACCTCTACCCGATGGACCAATCTATCATTGCTCACTGATGGAAAATGACAAAACCAAGCATAAGATCCAAGAGCTTCTTCAAAAGGGGTACATCAGACCAAGCTCCTCCCCTTGCGGAAGCCCAATTATACTAGTGCAGAAGAAGGACAAGACTTGGCGACTCTACATTTATTACATAGCATTAAAAAAAATCACAGTTAGAAATTGGTACCCAATTCCTAGGATTGATTGTTACACATTATTTTGGTCACCCCGAAGATGATTACATAAACATGTGTCTAGGTTCCCAATATAATCTTTTGCCTGAGAAAATCAACCTCTTTCCACCCTTGCAAGATGCATTTTTGGAAGGCCGTCGCAGGCTGTTTCCTTTACATAGTGCGGAAATCCCCGATTTCCGCATACTGCACTATAAACAACCCGCGAGATTTCTGCAAGCTGCTATATAGGCAGGTCGCGGTGGCGCTTTAAAACTAAAAGAGGAAAGAAGTTCTAGCAGCTTCTAGAAGTGGAATATTTTGGAAATATGAGGTGGCGTCCGTGTGATTACAATCCTACTGACTTCTCTGATTTGATGGGATCCTCCTCATCTCTTTAACCACTTCAACTTCTCCTATATAATGATAGGCTTCTCATGGAAAATGTTAGAGGCACAAGCATAAAGAAGCATAGAGACTAAAGAGAGAATAGATTGAAGTCTGTGTGAAGAATCCTATTTCAAGTGATGCTTGAGGTCTCCATTCATCCATCAAGTTTTTGAGAGAAATCTTCATGCACATATCGGAGCAGATGTATGTGTGAGTTAGAACGAAGGGCCACTAAAAGGGAATTTGCGACATCAAGGTGATTCAGTCGTATCTTCTACCTTTCATTAATATAATACGATGACATGTCTCTTTCCCATAAAATGATTGATATTTTATTACATGACTCCTTGATCACATGTTTAGGTTGTCATTGAATTTCAGTATTGTTGCTTTCACGTTAGTTGATTTGTGTTATTACAGATCTGATCTCACATGAGCATTGGAGCAAAGCAGGATCAACAAAGACATAAGGAAGCGATTCATAAGGTATGTTATCCATTCCTCCTTTGGTAATTAAATTCAATGATTGTAATCTAGGGAAAGCGTATTGTTCCGTCTTGTTTTGTTCTAGATCCAGGTGGATCTAGGGGGATTAGTTCATGTCCGCATCTACCGATTTACCCGTTAACAAAATTGGCGACTCCAATGGGGAAGTACAACTTGATTGTGGTTTTTTGTTGGCCATTTGCTCGTAGCCTATCTTTTACATTATGCTTCAGTCTTTGAGTCTATGGGAGATCTAATTAGACTCATTGGATTTAAATTTTTTTTGAGACCCTTTGTCCTTTTTGAAAAATTTTCTATTTTGTGAAACACGTCCGCACTGCACCTTATTAGTAGTCCATGAAAACCTTCCATTTCCGCACCCTGGTGGTTTGTTTCAGTGCGGAATTTTCACGACCTGCACAATTATTGGCCTGCAGAAACCACTCATTTCCGCACTGCATTATATTGCCTGCCCGTGACGACATTTGAAAACTTTTTGGATTGGGTCTTGACCTCTACTATTTCACAGTCAGCTAGAAAGGGATTTTAATACCAGTTTTTGAGTGCCTCTGATTGTTCCAGCTTGATCTTAATTGATTTCGGAGATCGAACGCCTCTCTTTTGATCTTTTTTCGATCTTTGTTTTTATCGACAAGGATATAATTTTTGGACTTGCGTCCGAGTGCTTTCTCGATCAAAGCTTTTGTTTTGGGTTTGGATTTGTAAGTTGGTTGCATCTTCTGGATTGCTTAATGATAAGAAAAACATTTCTTGTTCACATTTGAAGAAACCTTTTCTTGTCATTTTTTGTTTTTATCTTCATTGAAAGATTGATTTGGGTGCTTGTTGTGTGTTTTATTTTCATTGGCTGCTTACCCTTTCTTAGTTCCATCCCTGTTTTCAGTTTCTGATTTTTTTTTTTTTTTTAAAGTCTTTAAAGTCTTTTAAGCAATCATTTATTCATAAAATATTGGTGTTTGAAATATTGAAAGAGAATGAATAGTGAAATTACATTGTTAATGATTGTTTGGTACTACATTCAAAAAGGGAATTCTACATCGTAGTTTGCATTGTTCCAGAAAAATTCTTTTTCCCTGCTGTAGATAGAATTCATTGAATGAAAGTTTGTATCATTCATTTCTATTTACGCATTATTGGGTCAAAATCTTATGCAACATTGGTTTCATTCATGTCTCCCTCTTGAGTAACAACAACCTTTAATAATATTGCAAAACTTTAAAATTCAACTAGTAACATTTTCTAGGGATCTTTTACACCAACATTAGCTAGGCTAGAGCTTTGGAATAGGTAGTGAGACACATTCTCCAAAGCACAAAACACACAATAATATCTTGTGATAGGGAGTGTCGAATTCCATTTGCAACATTTTGTCCTGGGAATCCCTTCTCACACAAGGGTCAAACCTGAGGCTGCATTGAGATTGATAGAGTTACTCACCCTTCTTTGTTGATCTCAGTGTAGAGATTGCACGTATTACGGGGGTCGCTTGAAGGTATACCCACAATGATGAGTGGAAGCCTCTCAAGTTGATTTCGGGCTAGATACCCTGCCCTTGCGTGTGGATCGAACGATCGACTATTTCCCTAGGCATCATTATTGTTTGTGGTAACTTTAGTAGCCTATCTTCTTAGGGTCTTACACAAGGTGACTATGGAGGGGTAAGTCTTCACAGTACCTGGAATCGATGTTGGCTAGACTCACTCAGGCTCCTTGGAGGGTATACCCACGATTATGTGTGGGAGCTTGCACCAGGGTGTAGGTCTGTTAAGTAGGTCGTCAATGTAACTTTTCCACCCTCACCCAACCGCTTCTTGTCTCAACGATGGATTTCATCACCAACTAGTGACTTCAGAATAGGAAGGTCTTGTTTGCTTGGTTTTGATTCCTAGATTTTACTAGCGCGTGCTATTTGTTTCCATAAGTTGGCCATTGAGTTTATTTTGTAAGATATTTAGCTCCGCCAATATTGACCCTCCACGCCGCTCAGGTAGAATGCAAGGACTAACCCTAGAAGATCTGGGAGGTTCTCAACCCTTGCCTACCAACCCACTGGAGGACTCTCCTCAACAGAGTGAGGTCCAAGACATTTCCACTCCACGAGTGGAAGGTTCTGATTCTCTAGAGTCTTTTCGAATTCCTCACAGTTCCGAGAGACGTATTCTTCGGGTAAATTCTTTCGGAGATATTATTGTTGAAACTTCTGGAGTACCAACCGGACCATTCATAGGCCCTGAAGGTCAGGATCCCTTTTGGTCTACTCACATTCCGAGACAGGATTTTTTTGGCGTCAACATAAGTGCCGATATATTCGTCGAGTACGATCTGCCTAAAACATCAGATATAGAACATACTCTCATTATGACTGCCTATTTGTTCGACGGTTCCGACACCCAGTCAGTGGATCCCAACTCGACCATCCCCCTTCAGATGCCCATTCTACAATGGTCCCAAATACTACAACTATTCCCATCAGGAATACGGTGGCTAGCCATGCCCCCATTGGCACACCACTTTCACCTAGAATTACCCCATCACTTCCCCTTGGATATCATGCGTTAAATGCTTCTATCCCTATCCCTACTCAGGTTCCATCTGTAGCATCTGGAGTTTTTTCTCCTCCCGGGCATAATCTTGTTGCTGGTTTTATTTCGACACTTCCCCAACCCCCCTCCAGAGGGTCTTATCCACCTTTCACCGGGGGAAATGACCCTAGTGGCATCACTCAGTCTTTCACACCTAATTATTAGATTCCTGTTAGTGGACACTTTAACTCTAGGGGCCAACCCCCACCCAGGAGCCAAACCCACATTGGGACACAACCTCTGGTTGGGGGACAACCCCCACCTACCCCACCTTATGGACAAAACATACCAGTAGCTCTAGTCCAGTATTGGAATTTTCTTGCCCAGGGTAATGTTCAATTGACTGGGGGTAAATAACCCCAAGTCATCTCTTTTATACCCCCTAGTACAAGCCAACCCTACCCCGAGACTTCCAATCCCATTTGGAGTTCGAACGTACAATCTAGTGTCTCTTTCCAAGGGCACATCCCTCATCAGTACAACCCAATGAGATGATCTACTTGCCTCCATACCCACAACCGAATCTGCCAGGATCTTCGCATCACATGAAAACTACTTACGATCCTACTGGTTTACCAAGGGGGGCTTCCTCCCCAAAGTCACCAGTACCCTCACGTGAATAGACAATTACCCTTCTTGGCCACTTTGGATCTACCTGATTTGTCTAGGATTTTGAATGACCCTATCCATCACTCTCCCCATTGGCCTATTATACTGGCCAAGCTACCATCCGACATTCCAAAATTTGATGGTAAACTGGGAGAGAATCCAAATAACCATGTCATGACTTTTCACCTTTGGTGCTCGTCCAACTCTTTAATGGACAACTCCATATGACTCCGGCTCTTCCAACGAACTCTTACGGGTTCGGCTGCAAAGTGGTATATAGAATTACCATGAGGCTTCTTCATTGACTTTAACACCCTCACCATGGCTTTCCTCACCCACTACCAGTTACCGATCCGTTACGAAATGGGAAACGAGATTTTGAGTTCTTTCAAGTAAACCAAAGCCACTCATATCTCTGATCACATTCATGAGTGGAGACAGAGACGATGTCTAATCAAACTCGAGCTTCCCGATCAGCTACTGGTAGAGTGGTTCACAAAATCATTCATGAATGACATCGCTCGTGACATCTCCATGGGTGGAGTTGTCACAGAAGAACATGCGATCAATCGTGCTCAATACCTCGAACTTGTTTACTCACAAACAGGTACTCTTTACAATTTTCTCCCTAATGCACCTCGTCCTTTTACTACCACTACCTCAACTACTCTTACTGCTTCTCATGTAGTTGATGGTGTGATTGGCACTTTCCATGCTCAACCCCACTCTGCACAAGCCTCTACCACCAACCCCAAGTCAGTTGCTTCTAATGTTTAACATGCTCCATCTCCTACTCCTCCCACTGACAAGACTTCTGAGGTGAACTTTGTTCAATATGCCCCTGTTGAAAAGAATAAATCCAAAAAAGGGAAGGGTAAGAATAAGGAGGATAAAAATAATCTGCAATCTGAGAAGACCAAAACACAACCTGTTGACGATAAGGATAAGCACAAACCCTGATACCCTTGTCTTATTTGTGGTGATGATCACTACACTAAGGATTGTCCAAGACGGGCCGAGGTTACTAAGTTCCTTCAAGGGACCCAGAAACCACCTACACCAGCTGTGTTGTCATAACCCTTCCCTTCTCAACAGTAGGCCCAATTGGTCATTCATGACCAACCCTCCCCCTCCACTACTTCCTATGTACTAATGTTTAATGGTGATTCAAAGAAGAATGACATCACACTTCCCACTTGAGCCAAAGATTATTCTTCATCCAAGGAGAAAGTTGACGAAATACCACCTTCGTTGGTCCAACAATCTCCCTCGGCTCCACCTACCAACGATCCTCTTCATCTTGAACGACCGAGCATAGATACAGTTCTTCACCCTCCCCCAAAGGGTGTTATTTGAAAGTTTGCTTTGAATCCTCATGCGCGTGCTGCCCAAAACTACAATATTGTAGAGGATCTGGCCCAGGCACCGTCCGTGATGTCAGCCCTTGAAGTCCTCCAGAGTTGTCCTACTCAACGAAAGGCATTGTTGAAAGATATTGGTGGAATCGATCCTACAGATACAAATTTAATAATTTTTGACTTGGAAGATCACATTCCAAGGCTGCCCCCCAACTCATGTTTCAAATACAAGTTGTTGTTGTTGACAAGAACATGTGTAGAACAATTATCGACGAGGGTGCCTCGACGTGTGTCATGTCCGTCGCTTGTTGGAAAGCCATCGACTCTCCTCCCTTAACTAAATCACACAACACGCTCAAAGCCTTTAATGGCTTTGGCTTTAAACCTTACGGTGTCCTCCCCTTGTTGCCCATCATGTTAGAAGCCAAATAGGTCAGTGTAGAAGTTGAGGTCTTTGACGCACCTCTCGATTACAACCTTTTACTCGGCCACAACTGGATTGATTCTATGCGCGCAGTTGTGTCCACTCTTTTCCGTGTCGTACGTTTTCCACATCAGGGAAAGGTAGTAACAGTAGACCAACTAGCCTTCTTTAACTCCGATACACGTACCAACAACGTACCTTTAATTGCAAAGACCCCACCTGGGTATGAGAATGTCGGTGTGGGTCTACTAAAAGATTCCACTCTGATGGGTACATTTCCAATCCCACCACCCGACGTTCCACCTCCTTTGGTTGCCTCGATTAACATGATATCCACCTTCATCCATGAAACTCCCGTGTCTTCTGACCCGTGGGTAGTACCCACACCCGGTGATTATCTTCGCTATGACGACCAGATGCCCTTGAGTCCGGTTGAATCTGCTTACCAAGCCATTCAATCAACATCCCCCTCTACCCCCTCTCTTAGTGATTCATCTCCTAATCCTTTTCACGCGATCTTTCCCACAAATGAGATGATTATGTCGGTTATGTCTATGGAGGACACTCCTTGGGACGATGGACATCATCGTTCCATTCTCTTCCTGGAACAACATACCCTCGAGAGTTACCAATGGATTTTGACCCCGTCGACCATTGTTGTTATTACTTTGGTTCCCGACTCCACACACGATGTGTTATACGAAGGAACTTAAGAAACATTTTACCCGCCGTCCCCCTCGACATCTCTGTCAAACCTAGAATTGTTGAAAATGTGCACATCGGAGCTTCGTGTTCCACTGATGAAGTTGCTATATATAAATCCCTTTTTCAAGAATTCCGTGACATCTTCACCTGGAGCTATGAAGAGATGCCTGGTATTGACCCTGATGTTGTTGTACATGAAATCAAGACATACCTGGGCGCTAAACCCATCCGACAAAGACTTCGCCCGGTCCACCCTCATAAAGCAGCCGCTATCAAGCTTGAAGTCGAAAAAATTCTTAAAGCTGGCTTTATTTATCCCGTGGCTTTAACTGATTGGGTATCCAATCTTGTTTTGGTTAACAAGAGATAAGGTACGATCCGTGTCTGTGTTGATTATAGGGATATCAACAAAGCTTGTCCTAAAGACAACTTTCCCACCCCCTTTGTTGACCAAATCATCGACGATTGCACCAGAAGTGAAATCTTCTTTCTGATGGGTGGTTTCTCTGGATATAATCAGATCAACATCTTACCAGCAGATTAACACAAAACCGCTTTTATTTGTCCTTGGGGCACTTTTGCCTACCAGAAACTACCCTTCGATTTAAAGAATGCCAGTGCCACGTTTCAACATGCTATGTCTTATGCTTTCCATGCTATTAAACACATTGTACAACCATATTTAGATGACCTACCAACACATTCCATGCATCGTAGTGATCATTTGGCCCACCTCCGAGCCATTTTCCTTCGTTGTCGGTTCTATCGTATATGATTAAACCCACACAAATGTGTTTTTTGTGTGGAGTCCAACCAACTCTTAGGCTTTATTGTGTCACGTCAAGGGACCAGGGTAGATCCTTTGAAGGTTGAGGCCATTCTCAATCTCCCTCCTCCTTCTTCACTTCACCAACTACAAAGTTTGCAAGGGAAGGCAAACTTTCTACGTCGTTTTATCCTGAACTACGCTGAGTTAACGCTCGGATTTACTCAAATATTAAAGAAAGGCTCTAAATTTGTATGGGACACCACTGCCAACAAAGCCTTTGATGCTTTGAAATCGACTTTAACTTGTACCCCACTACTTTTCCCACCCGATTATAGTCGAGATGATTTCCTTTATCTCGCTGCTTCAGATTCGACCATCGCCATGGTTCTCGTCCAAGAGAACGATTCTCACGATAAAAATTGCATTTATTATTTGAGTCAGAGTCTCACATCTACCGAAGCGAAGTATTTACATGTTGAAAAACTGGCCTTGACAACTGTTTAAGCTATCCAATGTTTTCGGCACTATATCCTTTTACGCAAGACCACCGTGATTTCTGATTGCAACCCTATGCAACACATTCTTACACGCCAGTTTCTAGGGGGAAAATACTCCAAATGGATTGTGATATTCCAGGAGTTTGAATTAATGTTTGAACGTGCTAAGTCCAAGAAATCCTTGGTGTTTGCTGAATTGATATGTGACCTTCCCTGTTTTGAGACGAAAAATGTAGTAGAGGATTCATTACCTGATGAATCTCTTTTTCTGATCAGTTCCGATGACCTTTGGTATGGAGATATCATTATATATCTCCAGACTCAGACTTTTCATCTTGATTTGTCTAGTACTGACCATCGTCGCATACGTTACCAAGCCCGTCACTATATCATTCTCGGTGATACTCTTTATCGCCGTGGAGTTAACTCCATTTTTCGACGGTGTCTCACTTATGCTGAGGTTGAGAAAGATTTTAATGACTGCCATTCTGGAGCATGTGGTGGCCACATGTCTGGGTATGCTACTGCCTAAAAGATCTTACGAGTTGGTTATTTTTGGCCTTCTCTATTAAAATATTGTATTATTGCCATCTAAAAATGCCACACTTGCCAAACATACAATAAAAAAATAAGATCTCACCCCACTCCCTTACATCTTATAGTTTTCGTTGGACCCTTCACTAAATGGGGCATCGATTTCATGACATGTAACCCTCACTCGGTCGGGGGGCATGGGTACATTATTGTAGCTGTAGATTATTTCACGAAATGGGCCAAGGCGATGCCTACATTCAACAACACGGGAAAAATTGCAGCCCTATTAATCTTCAATCACATTATTACACAATTTGAAATCCCACAGGCTATTGTTACCGATCACGGTAGCCACTTTCAAAACTTTATGATGTTTGAGCTTACCAAAAAGTTGGGTCTTCGACTTGAAAACTCAACCCCCTACTATCCACAGGCCAACGACCAAGTCGAAGCAATAAACAAAATAATTATTACCATGCTTCGACGGATTATCGGAATTCACAAAACAAGTTGGCACACGATGTTGTTCTCAGCCTTATGGGCTTATCGGACATCCGTGAAGTTAGCCATGGGGTTTACACCCTTCCAATTAGTGTACGGTTTAGAGGTTGTTCTACCGATTGAATGTGAAATTCCATCGTTAAAACTAGCTGTCCAACTTCTCCCAAACACCTATGCTGAGGAGGAACGTCTGTTGTATCTTACACAATTGGACAAAACCCGTCGCGATGCCACCCTAGTTATTTAAACCAAGAAGAAACGCGTAAAATCCCAATATGACAAACATGTTAAGCCACACGTGTTTTCTGAAGGTGATCTAGTTCT
Organism: Picea engelmannii; assembly: GCA_009831015.1. NCBI lineage: Eukaryota > Viridiplantae > Streptophyta > Pinopsida > Pinales > Pinaceae > Picea > Picea engelmannii. The sequence continues at coordinate 188,306 of ML816289.1, read as the reverse complement.
CCTCTATGAACAAGATCGTGATTTGCTAGGAGCCGAAAAATTTGAGGATATGTGGCGAGGCCCCTATATTGTTAAAAGAGTGTTAGAGAAGGGAGCATATGAGTTAGTACATTATGATGGCACTCCTTTGAGTGAACCCAGAAATGGGATTTATTTGAAGAAGTACTACGCTTAGCCTATCTCTACATAAGCACTTGTATTTTTACTGTATCATATTATTGTGTGTTACTTTAGTGTGTTTCTGCTATTTGAATTTTACCCTTACATTGTGTTTGGTCTCCAGATGTCGGTGTTTTTGCTACCTTACATTGGCTTCGTTGATGGTGCTAGCTGTAGTACTCAGAATTTAGCTTCTGCTGCTTGGGAAATTTATGCACCCTCAAACGAACTTATTTGTCTACAAGGTATTTGTCTCGATCGAGCAACCAATAATATCACAGATTATATCTCGGTCATCGAATTATTGACTAGTGCTATTTCGCTTGGGATTCTTCGCTTCATTATACGACTTTATTCACAGCTAGTAGTACTACAGTTAAACAATGTCTATACTATCCGAAGCCCTACTCTATTACGGGTATATTTGCGAATCCGCCTCTTGGAACGTCATTTTGATTATATTGAATATCAACACATTCCTAGATGTCTAAATACATTAACTGATTCTCTAGCTAATTATGTATTAGACAGACATTTGAGACATTTGTAATTCCAATCACATTTCACATGTTGTACAAAAAGTAGAGTAAACCGGTAAAAGCCTCATGTATATATGTATATATATATATATATTTAAGAACAGGTGTTTCCTCTTAAGAGGTCACAGGTTCAAATCCAGAGGGGGGTAGGGTATATATACCTTCATAGACTTTACCAGTCAAATCGCTGGGCGGAGGGGGGTCCCTTGTCCCACAAACAAGGGGGTCTCATACACCAATTTGGTGTGCTGGCTTGGCCATGACCTTAAAAATAGATTATTATTATACAGCCTGAGTGGGCCTATTGGTTAAGAACATGTGTTTCCTCTTAAGAGGTCACAGGTTCAAATCCAGAGGGGGGTAGGGTATGTATACCTTCGTAGACTTTACCAGTCAAATCGCTGGGCGGAGGGGGGTCCCTTGTCCCACAAACAA
>ML816289.1:168225-186998 GCA_009831015.1 Picea engelmannii | reverse complement strand
GAGGTCGGTGCATCCCTACATTTGCATGATCGAAAATTTTGGATTAGTCTTTCGATTGGAAACACAAAAACATTAAATATTTTAAAAACTCATAAAAACATTGTAAAAAAAACAAATGTCTTTCTTACCTAGATCTCCCCACTGAGATTCCTCAGGGAGAACCAAATCTGGATCACCCCAAAAGTCTAGACCGACATAAGCATAATCATCAATCATCAAGATTTGTGGTCCCAACCGATTGAAGAATGCATCATCATACTTCACAATTCGGCCCGCCACATGCCGTGTCATCAAATCACACCATCTTTTCATTCGTGGGTCTCTTGGGGATGGTATTCCCCATTCCACCTGTAGGCATAGGTGTGGAACTCTTTCTAGGAAGAAATATACTAAAATAGACCCATAAACAAACTGTTTGAGGTCCCCATTCTTGCTTTTCGTGAGTTGAGTTTTCATGCTGTGTAATAGACTGTCACACCAATTGAATACTCGAGGCTCCAAGCATTCAATAACATATTGAAAGTAACTTTGGAGTGCCATGTGTGGCAAATCATTCCTTGCCATCCATGCAATAGTAAATAGGATGGTCCTGAGGGTCAAATATCTCACGCCTCAGATTTCTACTTTTCCTTTACGTCTTTCAGCATCAGGTTCACAATGTCGACGAATGTACTCACTCATGGGAAATCCACCACCTCGAATACCTATCAAAGTCACGCGTGCCCCATGATGTGACAAAAATGTCAAGAAATAAATATCCTCAATATCCAAAGAGAGGACATGAACACCCACGTGGAACACTTGTTGTTCTGAATCCCACATATGATCCATACATTCTAGTAATCTCTGTTGGGCTCTCATGCCCTAAAATTTGAAGAATTTTAATAGACCACATTGCTGGAGGGAATTCACGATCCCCAGGTCATTTAAAGCCATGAGATCATCTTCTTCATGCTCACGCTCTCTCCATTCCAACATCTTTGCAAGAAAACACTTGCATGGGAAAAAAAGAAGATCTTTAGCACACTTTTTCAACATTTTTTGGGATTTTTGTTTAGTCAACGTTCACTTTTCATTTTAGTTTTTCAGCCGCTGCGATCAAACTTCAAGTATAGTGCGGAATTTCCATGAGCGCGCCTTAACACACCTGCAGAAATCGTTGATTTTCGCAGGGCCCGTTATAGGCCACTCGCGACGGCCCCAACGCACGTCTAATAGTCCCAAATCATAAAAAATCTTGATTTTTCACCATCAAAAACAAAAATTAATCCATTGAAAAGATAGAAGATGAGATGCTTGCCTCTTTTACGCAATCCATTCATTGAATGATCCCTTGTGGCCTCCGCAATCCGTCGCCGAAGTTGAGGTAAAAAAAAAAGGGTTTTTGGTAAGTTTTTGACCAAGTGAAAATAAAATAGTGAAAAGGACTTTTTGCTTCTATTTATTTCTTTTTTATCATTTTTTCTAATATTTTGTTTTATATAAATACATTTTGGTCAAAAACCCATTAACTCTAAAGGTCTTGTAAGTGTTTTTTTCTTTCCAAGAAGAAATTTAGGACTTTGGACAACGAATTATGGACAGTTTTTGTGATTTATTCTATTTTTGTTGCATGTACAACTACTTTTTAAGGTTTTTCAGAAAAACCTCGAGCACATTCTTTGTTCATTATCGGGCTCGAAAACCAATGAGAACGTAACCGAGTATACTTTTGTCGTCTTTTCGTACTCGTCATGGTAACATGAAAATAACGAAACCTATGGAGAATTCTTTAAGCTCTTTTCATGCTCCCTAAAAATGAAAAGATTGCCGAGCGACCTTGTTCTTTTCGCGCTCGTAAAAGTATTTGAAGAAAACATTTGATGGGTGATAGTTTATCACTTTTTCGGTCTTGTCAAACTATTTTACGAAAAAGGAACTGAGAGAGTTCTCTTTTAAGTGTTTTTCCAGACTCTATAATCATGAAAAACCTTCGAGTTTTCTATCTTTGGACTCGTTAAACACACATCGACAAACCCATATGGGACCAAACAACTCCTTCTTAGGGTTCATTAAATGTACTTCAAGGGACTTGTCCAAAGGATGAGCTTAAATTGACAAGCATATGTTATCCTCCTCAAGCTTGCGTAAAAATAAAGAGGTACTTGCCATAAATGGTGGGGGAAAATTTGGGAATAGAATGTGTCTATGTATTTGTATTAATGGCAGTAAGCGTCGCTCTTGAACATGACACCCCTCTTCATCATTTGAATCTGGGTTGGGTAATCCGTTTGTCTCTTGTCTGACCTTCTGCAAGTTCATATATTGGGTCATATTTGAGTCAATACTGCCAATATCATTGTTGTTTCATTCATATGTTCAAGAGAAGTTCAACCGGAGCCTTCTATCAAGTCAGTCATCTGCAATTGTCCATTCTTACCATGTCGGCCTTCCTGGTGTCAGTCCCAAGTCACATATGCATTTTTCTCTACTCTAAATCTGTTACTCATTTCATGTCATTGATGGGGGATACATCAAGGCCCTGCTGTGACAAGTCTTTTCCTGTTGACTTCAGCTCATTATCCAGGAAAAAGACTTAGAAATTGTTTAGTACCTTAGAGCCTGCATGCCTCAACAGTACATTTCTTCGATTTCAACAGTGGATCCACATCATCGATCCCTGATTGAGAGATTTTGTCAAGTGTTTGACTTCAACTCCTTTATCCACACTTGTTGGATTTTACTAGAATACTTTGGGAGTCATTGACATCAATGGTGATTTTCCTCGCACTTGTTAACAATTTTCATCAATGACTGGTAATCAAGTGGTTTCTATTCACGTTCGACTTCGAAATTTGTAATCACATGACTAGAATCGTACTAACGGATGATGGATTGAAGACTCTGGACTTCATCATTTTTTGGTCCAGGTTGCAATGGAGTATTTGTGATTTGTTTTGACACATAAATCCACCTTGTATGTCTCATGGCTATGTTCGTACTTGAGTTCTCAATGCATGGATCCACAATGTATTCCTAGTGGCTATGCAAAATATTGTTGGCATGGATTCACATTGTAAAATTGGTGGCCATGAACTACATTTATGGTTTCAATCATTTACGGTCTGGACATGGGAATGCCTACCTTAGACATGGTGTGATATTGTACGAATGCTTGATTGTTTGCAGGTTCCTGATTGGTGCGCCCCTAGTTCTTGAAACATACATGCTTATTTTACAAAGTAATTCAACTATCTCGAGTTCCAACTTCATACTTTGGGGGGCATTCTGTTACACATTATTTTGGCCGCCCTGATGATGATTACATAAACATGTGTTCAGGTTCCCAATATAATCTTTTGCTTGAGAAAAGCAACCTCTTTCCACCCTTGCAAGATGCATTTTTGGAAGGCCGCCGCGGGCTGCTCCCTTTAAAAATTGCGGAAATCCCTGATTTCTGCATACTACACTATAACCAACCCATGGAATTTTCGTAGGCTGCTATATAGGCAGGTCGCAACGATGCTTTAAAACTAAAAGAGGAAAGAATTTCTAGCAGCTTCTAGAAGTGGAATCTTTTGGAAATATGAGGTGGCGTCTGTGTGGTTACGATCCTACTGACTTCTCTAATTTGATGGGATCCTCCTCATCTCTTTAACCACTTCAGATTCTCCTATATAATGATAGTATTCTCATGGAAAAGGTTAGAGGTACAAGCATAAAGAAGCATAGAGACTGAAGAGAGAATAGATTGAAGTCTGTGTAAAGAATCCTATTTCAAGCGATGCTTGAGGTCTCCATTCATCCATCAAGTTTTTGAGAGAAATATTCATGCAAATATCGAAGCAAATGTATGTGTGTGTCATAACGAAGGGCCACTGAAAGGGAATTTGCGACATCAAGGAGATTCGGTTGTATCTTCTACCTTTCATTAATATAATATGATGGCATGTCTCTTTCCCATAAAATGATTGGTATTTTATTACATGACTCCTTGATGACATGTTTAGGTTGTCATTGAATTTCAATATTGCTGCTTTCACGTTAGTTGATTTGTGTTATTACAGATCTGATCTCATAGGAGCATTGGAGCAAAGCAGGATCAACAAAGACATAAGGAAGTGATTCATAAGGTATGTTATCCATTCCTCCTTTGGTAATTAAATTCGATGATCGTAATTTAGGGAAAGCGTATTGTTCCGTCTTGTTTTGTTCTAGATCCAGGTGGATCTAGGGGGATTAGTTCATGTCCGCATCTACCGATTTACCCGTTAACATTGATGACCTTATTGACCAACTCAAGGGGGCAAATTTCTTCAACAAGATTGACCTAAAGTCTGGCTACCACCAGGTTCCCATCGAACCAACTGATGTTTGGAAGACAACTTTCAAATCTAAAGAAGGTCTCTTCGAATGGTTGGTTATGCCCTTTGGCCTAACAAATGCACCAACCACTTTCATGAGGTTGATGGATGATGTATTGAGACCCTTCACCAACTCTTTTGTGGTGGTATATTTGGATGACATCCTCATCTTCAACAAAACTTGGGAGGAGCACATGCAACATATTCAATAGGTTTTGAGCACTCTGCGTCAGCACAAGCTATATGCCAAGTTGGAAAAATGTTCCTTTGGCATGAACATGGTCCAATGCTTGGGCTACATTGTTGATGAGTATGGGGTACATGTCTATCCCACTAAGATCCAAGTCATCTGTGACTGGCTAGCCCTGACCACACTAACCGAGCTTCAGATCTTCTTGGGACTGGCTAATTTCTATCGATGGTTCATGTTGGGATTCTCCCATATTGCATGGGCCCTCAACCACATGACCAAGGGTGATGGTAGGGAAAAGTTTGTGTGGGAGAAGGAACAACAACGAGCATTTGATGATCTGAAGCATCGCTTGTTCTCAACTCCAGTACTCTTCTTGCATGACCTACAACAACCATTCGAGATTGAGATTGATGCATCTGATTATGTTGTAGGTGCAATTCTCATTCAACACAGTCATCTAGTAGCATACCATAGTGAGACACTCTCATATACTATCCAGAAATACCACACCTACGAAAAAGAAATGTATTCCATTGTACAATCCTGTCGTTAATGGAAACATTACATTATGGGAAAGGAGATGATCATCCACACTGATCACAAGCCTATATAGTTCATACAGACATAGGGAAAGTTGCAGAATGACCACCATCAGAAGTGGTTCACCTACATGCAACAATTCCATATTAACATCAAGTATAAGTCAAGTAGCACAAATCCTGTCACTGAATACCTCATTCGACCTCTCGTAGCTGCACTCACCACTATGCTCCATTCCTCTGGAGATGAGACATTTGAGTGACCCCAATTTTATTAGCAAGATCCAGACTTCACCACCACCTATCAGATCTTGGGTACAGGTGCAACTATCACTAATTTTCACATTCAGGATGGGCTGTTAAGCCATATGGGCCATCTCTATGTTCCTGCAAGCGAGTGTGCAAATATGATTTGGGAATCCCACTACAATTAGGTGGTTGGACATTTTGGCATGGAGAAAACTGTGGTCGTTCTCTAGAAACATTTTATTGGACAAAACTTCGACATGACATCAACAAGTATATCAGATCTTACACTGTCTGTGCCATTGCCAAGCCAACCATCAAGAATCAAGGCTTATAAACCCCTCTTCCTACCCCCGAGAAGCCTTGGGAATCCATATCTATGGATTACATGTGTGGCCTTCCATTCATCAAGCAAGGAAATGATTTTGTGTTTGTGGTCGTTGATCAGTTTTCGAAGATGGCCATCCTCATAGCCTGTAAGAAGAACATCACAGCTACAGATACTGCCAAGCTCTTCTTTGAACGAGTGTGGGTCCATTTTGGGATACCATAGACCATCATCTTCGATTGAGACGATGGGTTCCTCAACACATTTTGGTCGAGTCTTTGGTCACTGTTGGACACTAAGCTCACTAAATCCACCGGTTTCCACCCCTAAAAAAACTACCAAATAAAGGTCATCAATTAGATGATTGTGCATATACTGCACATGTAAAAATCTAAGCATCCCCGTACATGGGATGAGAGTCTCCCCTATGTTCAACAAAATTACAACATGGCTCTCCATAGCTCCACCGACCATAGCCCATTTCAGGTGAGACTGGGATTCCAACCCTTGGGTCCCATTAATGTTGCACTACCTCTCATCACCACACAAACAAAATCTTCCCTTGTTAAATCTGAGACTGAAAAAGCCACTGGATTCATTGAGCAGATTCAACACATCTGCCAACAAGTCCAAGAAATTTTGCAGAAAGCCAATGCTAAGTACAAGCAGTGGCATGATCAACACAGTGTACCGCACTAGTTTCAGGTTGGAGACAAGGTATGGTTACACTTGCATAAGGAGCATCATATAGGGCCCCATCGGAAGCTCCACCCACTTCGCTATGGGCCTTACACCATCACCAAGGTTGTGGGTAACAATGCTTTTGAACTCAACACTCCACCATTCCTTGGATTTGTTCAATATGGACCTCTTTTCCACCATTATTGGACACCTCAGAGGTCACAAAACAACTGACACTAACAAAGCTCAACCCTGTCTGCATGGAACATGATTCCATTGATCAGATAGTGGACACACATGTTAAGGGCACTCGCCAGCAGAGGATCTGACTTTATTGGGTTGTCAAGGTAGGGTAGTTCCTACACAAGGAAAGTGGCTCATCTGGGGCCAAATCCAAAAAAAGTTTCTCACCTGATGGGGAACCTCAATGCAATGAAGACCATTGCTTCCTAAGGAGGGAGGATTGATCCAAGTGGATATTGGTGGCCACCGACGTATTCCAACTAACTCTTCTTATCGGTTTTTAGTTCAACACGTTCTTATGTACTTCCTTGTAATTGTGGGTTCTACACTTCTAGGGCTATCTGAATTCCTACACATCTTCCAAGTGGATACTGGTGGCCTCTCACCTAATCGAACTAGCTCATTTTGTATGTTTTCATGTCAACACATTTTGATGTACTTCTAGGGCCATTTTGGAAGCTTAAACAATGTTTTTTTGGCTCTCCACATTCAAACTATTGACCATGTTAGAGTTTGATGATGCAATGTGTATTTCTCTAAAAGACCTTTCCAATGGGTTATCACGCGCCTAAAACAAAGGTCGTATGCAAAAGTTACGACCCCGGGAAGTTGACGTACAACCTTACCCGTAGGGGCCCACATGACTTTTGGCGTTTCACCTCGTAGGGTTAGGTTTTTGGATGTCTAGGGTTTTGGAATTCATGAGTAATATCAAAAAGGCCTTTGGAGCCTCATTATAATCAGTCTACTCAGACGAATGCGCATAGAAACCACATCTCTTCTTAGAGATAGCTACCACCATTCGAGCAAGTGTTTCAGTTCTACAGTTTTATAGTTTCAACATATTTCATTTATTCAATAGAAGATATTGTTCACTGGATATCTATGTTCTCAATATCTCATTGTTTATTGTATTCAGTCTGTTAATCAGTTCGTTTCGCTCCTAAATTCGGATCATTGAGACTAATCATTGTTTAATGCCCAAAAACCCAATTTTATAACAACAACAATTTTTCAGCATATAAACAATTCTCAGAAATGAAACATGAGGATTCTGAACAACATTAAATGCATAAATAAATAATTCTATTAGCAACACACTAACCCATAAATTATAGACACAGAGATTTTTGGTCTAACATTGACCCTAGAAAAACCCACAAGGGGAAAACCAGTGAGGGAGGGGCATTTTATTATTTTTCAGAGCTCTGAGTAAATGATATTTACAACAGTCAAATTATTATCAAATCACTCAAACTTATCTCAAGAATGTGCCCAACAATCTTCCTTGAAAACAACCAAACTGTCTTGAAATTTGTGCCTAGAAAACAATGTTGTACGACCCTCAAATTTCGTGCCCTCTTGCTATACGAATTGTATGGAATTTGCTCAGAAATTCATGCCAATCCATGCTGTCTCGATTTTTGTGTCAAAACTAATATACGATAGGTTTGAAATACGTGCCAACTTTGCCTCAAAAATCTGTAATACATCCTCCTTGATTTCTGTTCCCTTTTCTGTTGTACGACCTCTCAAAAAAATCCGTACAGTACGACCCTTTGCTGGCTGTACTTTCTAACTTGAATTATGTGTTGTACTCTAGCCTAGAAATTCATGCCTCAAGCAGTAAGTTTTCCCTCCTTCTCCAAATCTTGAGCTCTCTCTCTCAACATTCTCCTAATGCTCATGAAAAAATGAAATGGGGGGCGCCTTCTTACCCTAACCGACTCAATGAGGGAAGTTGAAGGGTTTCTTAATCCAAGGGTTTAGATTGGACAAGATGAATGGTGGAGATTAACTCACTTCACTCACCCACTTTCCCTAAGTCATGAAGTCACTTTTAATTCATATCACATGAATTAAATGACTAGGGTCCACATTAGACATTTTCCCACCCCTAGGCACCTAGGTGATGAGAAACACTTGCCTAGGTACTTTTTAATAATTTTTAACAATATCGTCTATTTATCGTACTACCGCCCCTAATCATAATCAATCGTCGCACTTCACTCTTATAGTCAATACATCACGTTGCGGTTTGTGATCATAATCAATCGTCAATCTTCACTCTTACTCGAATTTCTCACTGTATCCATTTCCCTTCGACATGGGAAATTCCAAATCGATTGGCCCATTTTATGCTGTTAGAACTGAGATGGATATTTGAATTCGATTGGAGAGCTTAGATGGAATACTATTTTTCGTGCGAAAGAATGTGGCATTGTAGTCTGAGACTATAAGAAGGTTGATGGAGGAGGTCGGGACTCAAAGACCATTGTTCTCGCTCATGTTTCAAGCAATATTTTACATGATGTTATTAGATATTGCACCTACCATTCACAACATAGTATTTGGCTGACCGAAGACGATGCCGAAAGGTAGGAAGTAGAATACCTCAAAGAGAAATATGAAGAGCTCGTCCGTGTACTGGAACTTGCCAGGATTTTAAACCCTCACTACTTGGATATTAAGAATATTTTTGACATCGCCTACCGAACTATTTCAGAGATGACAAATGAGGAGATCCCTCAAAGGATTTTTGATATTCTCAAACTTTGGGAAGAGGAGGAGATGAGTGATGAAAACTGGAAAGGAGAGTAAATAATGTCTATATTAATATGTTAGGGTTTGTAGAGTAAAGAATGACGATATTGGGTCTCTGTTAGTATGTTAGGGTTTCTTTTATCATGTTGATAAGGAGTGACGTGATTTTGGATTTGAGTTACTTGAATGGTTTTAATTTACTGTGCATTTATTTACTTATCAATTTATACAAACAAGGTATCATATGGCAATAATATAATTTTAAAAATTATATTATTATTATTATTATTATTCATTGATAGCAACTAAATACATAAGCCTTTAGCTATTTGTCTATTTGTGATTCACTTCTTTGGTATTTGTTTCTAATTCATGTCTTCAAACATGTTACACTAATACTTTATACTATCAATCTTTCTTTATACGTATTGTTAATACATTATCAATCTTTATTCATACATATTGCTAATACATTTGTATAGTGCATCACTATCAAAATCTTCATGAAACAACATAAAATACTAAATGCCTTATTATACCTGCTGATAGGCATGGTATATAGCTTTGAGTTAGGCTTGACTTTCTATTAGTTCATGGTTGACCATAAAATCTTCATCCCTTTATCTAAAGTTTTAAAAAATAATGATTTATTTTAAATTTTAAATCTCCTTTATTTGATATCTTATTGGCCAAAGACATTGAAGTCTTATTGCTGCCATCACTTCCCCCAATGTTATTGTAATAAATATTTCTTGTTTTTTTAATGTATACTGTCAAAAGTAGGGCCCATCTTGTAGAATTCGTGCGGCAGGTATAGCATATGCCAATGCTGTACTTGTTATATTATGAATGTTTCTCCATACTTATTGTTAATACATTTGTGTAATGAAATTCCTCCACAATTTCTATGCAACAATCATCAATACTAAAAATTACAATATGAGGATGCCTTTGAGGAGCTTAGAAAAATTGTCAAACTCCCTATAATGCATGCATTCCTAATTATAGGATGTCATTGCCTATATGAGTTAAGATCACTCACTCATTGATTAGATCATAATATACATTGATTCACATTCTTGATATTGTATCTCTCTTCCTTTTCTTGATAATATTTGTTTGTGTATGCTTTAACTAGGTCTCCTGTGTAGGTTTCCATGAAACACAAACATGGTATCAAATCCGAGCTACTTGGAGAAACCCAGAGAAGCCAGAGAATAGAGAAATAGGATTTGATTAAAACTAGTTTCTGCCATTGTCGCAACCTGTCCCTATCGAAAGGTGTGACGATTGGAATCGTTGCGGCCTATCCCTATTGAAGGGTGCGACGATTGGCATCGTCACAGCCTATACACAACCAAGGTGCAAAGTTGTTGCACTGTGTTATTCATCTGGGGTGCGACGATTCATTTTTTCATAATCGTCGCACCGCGTCCTTCACTAGGGTGCAAAAATTCAACATCATCACACTTTATCCTTCTCAAGGGTGCGACGATTCAACAACCCTCCAAAAATTGGTTTTCTGCAGTAAAATAGCTATATCACGAAATCCGCGATCTGGGTCGGCTGAAATTTGGACTAGAGACGTATAACATAGGGATGCTCATGCTCACCAAAAATATCCAAAACCCACATCATATTTTAGGAAATATAGCAGTTTTATCATATCTATAGTTGTCATAGAACCGTATGTCATATCTTAGAATCCACGATTTGGGTTTTCAGGATCTTTCCAGAATCAATATCAGGGATGGAGGTGATGCAACTTCTTTAATCAAGTCTGATGATAATACTCACATCATACAACTATTTTGAATGGAAGTTGAAGGCCTCATTCCAACTCAAAAGAAAAGAACTGTATAATTTGACAATGGCAACAAAAACAAAACCTACATCAACACTTAAGAAGACCAGATGGGCGAACCATAAGGCTGAGGCCACATGACTACTTATTGAGTTAATATCCACTGATCTATGGTTTCATGTTTTTGAATGCAAGACTCCAAATGAGATCTGGACCACCTTGGAAGGACTCTTTGGAAATCAGGATGAGATGTGAGGTCATATGCTTGTTTGAATACCTTAGACCCTAAAAGTTTTGATAATATACATGATTTCTTTACTAAATTTAAGTCTTTGCTATTGAGCTTGGGTGAATGTGGTATTGACAAGTCTACAAAAGAGAAACAACTTAGTCTAACAATCTTGGCCAAGCTAGAACCATAATACGTTGTATATGTCTCCAATTTCCATTCTGGCAGATGTCTTTTGGGAGAAAATTGGAAAATGCCTACGATGACTCAGTTCATTGAGTCTCTCACACAAGAGCAGAAAAAACTCATACATATGGGCCTCATGAAAGATCCCAAAGCACATGCACTCACCATGCATGGTGGAAAAGGGTCATCCAATCAGAAATCGAAACATAATGGGAAGGAGAAACAGAACAAGAAAGAGGGATATTCCAAACCCTTCAACAATTCTTCAAGTTCCAAAGACTCTTCAGATTCCAAGAAGAAGAATAAGGGAAAGCAGTATACTTACTGCAATAAACTGAATCATGAATAATCCACATGCAAGAAGAAACATATTGATCTTATGACATAGGCACTTCAACATAACAACCTTAGAAACTTCATTCCAGAGGGAGTCAAGAAGCAAAAGGAAGAAGATCATGCTCCTAAGAAAGGTAATCATCATGCCCTGGTTGCAATTAATTCCTCATCTGATTCATGGATTATAGATTCTGGTGCATCACATCATATGGCAACTAAAGAGGAAGTTTTTACTTCTTTGAGTTCATGCTCTGGACCTCCTATTCTCATGGGGGATGATACTCCAATAATAGTTGCAGGAGAGAGAAGAGTGGAACTGCCTAACGGAAGTTTTTAGAATGTCTTACATGTTCCAAATCTTTCTATAAATCCACTCTCAGTTTATCAGATCACCCAGAAAGGTAAAAAGGTTGAATTTACATCTGATTCAATTTCAGTAATTGACATGAATGACAATTCCATCATTGAGATTGGTGAGGTGGATCACAATTCAAGGTTGTATAAATTCACTAAGTTTTCTGATGATGACTCCTCTTTTATACTTACATATAAGGAGAGCACTTTGCATGCACCTCCAATGCAACGTGCATATACTCTTGTGCTTCCATCAGTTTCAGACATCAGAGATGATTCCATACACTCAGATTATGTACATGGAAATAAGAAGGTAGTACATTTAGATAAGAAGCTAACGCTGAATCTTCAACAGATGCCCAAGAAGGCACAATTAACACTTCAGGAAGCAGGTATCCTTGCTGGGAATCCATTGGATTCGAGGAGGACTCGATCTTAGAATGAGGAGCCTTCTCATGTACTTTCAGCTTCAGAACCTACGATCCCCATGCATTGCTATATGGTTCAATCTTCTAATCCGCAACTCTACAATGAGGATATGGGCAATCCATTATGGCAAGCATCCATGCAAAAGGAGTATGACTCACTCCTAAAGAATCATACTTCACATCTGGTTCTACTTTGACCAGAAAGGAAACTTTTCAGATGCAATGGGTCTACAGGACCAAGAGAGTAGCAGATGGTCAGGTGAGTAGGTACAAGGCTAGATTAGTTGCAAAAGGATTTCAATAGATTCATGGGATATATTATGATGATACCTTTGCTCCTGTATCAAATATGGACTCCATTCGCTTGGCTCTAGCCATTGCAACAACCAAAGGATGGGAATTTCACCAGATGGATGTGAATAATTCTTTTCTTCATGGTGACCTTTCAGAGGATATCTACATGGAGCAACCACAGGGGTTCATTAATAACTCATCTTTAGTATGCAGACTAAAGAAGTCTCTCTATGGTCTCAAGCAGGAACCTAGAGCATGGTATGCAAATATGGATTCTTACTTGCTTTCACATGATTTTGTTAGATGTAAATTTGATTCCAATGTTTACATGTTGAGGACTACTATCTCTATGATGATATTAGTACTCTATGCTGATGATATTTTGATCATTGGTAGGTCTGCTTCAACCATTTCTTTGATTAAAGATATTTTGCATGTTAGGTTCTCTATGACGGACATGGGTCCACTACACTTCTTTCTTGGTCTTAAGATCAGTCAAGATGCTTTCAGAATCAAACTTTCTCAGGCTAAGTATGTCAGGGATCTTATGGATAGATTCCACATGACAGGTTGTAAGTCTACACCTACACCCTTCTTATATGAGATCAAAGTTGAGGATGGTGGGGATACAACATTAGTGGACAACTCTTTGTATCGATGGTTGGTGGGGAGTCTTCTGTATCTCACCCACACCTATCCAGATATCTCATATGTGGTAGGAGCAGTTTCTAGATACATGTAGGAACCCCATGATCTGTACTGGAAGGCTGCTAAGCGCATCCTTAGATATGTTCAGGGCACTATGAGTTATGTGATTCACTATGCAGCTGGTTGTGCATTAGATCTCATAGGATTCACAGATTCATATTGGGCTGGTGATAGCACAGATCACAAGTCCACGTCTGAGTACACTCTCAGTTTGGCGTCAGGCCCAATTTGTTGGTCAAGTAAGAAGTAATCAACCATTGTTTTATCTTCCGCAAAGACCGAGTACAAAGGAGTAGTCAACTATGTCATTCAAACACTTTGGCTTCAACACTTCCTTACCGAGCTTGGTATCCAGTTTCACTGTCTGAATATCATATGGTGTGACAATCAGAGTACACTGAGATTTTGCAGAGATCCAATACAATGACAACGAACCAAACACATTGAGGTCCACATGCATTTCATTAGAGATTTAGTACATGACAGGATCATTGATTTGCAGTTCTGTCCTTCCTCTGAATAGACTGCTGACATATTCAACAAGAAATTCATTGAGTAGAAGTTTCAGACTTTGCGGGATCGTCTTGCAGTGAAGAACACAGTTTCCTAGCAACTGCCTTTTCTTCTTTTGATACATTGTCTTTTGAGGGGGGTTTTGTTCCCACATGGTTTTCCCTCTTTCCTCACTTTTATTCAGTGTTCATTAGTTGCATTGTACATGAGTACCTAATATGGCCTAGTAGTTGGGACTCATTTTTTACTCCATAATGATGTTCAGGGGGGTGTTGGAGAAATTTCCATTTTCAACACACTAGTTCGGTGGCAGTAACACTAGTTCAGTGGGAGTTAACCGACTAGTTCTATTTTAGACTTTCTAATTTTATACCATAACTATTATGCATGCATTACTAATTATAGGATGCCATTGCCTATATGAGTGAAGATCACTCACACATTGATTAGATCATAATATACATTGATTCTCATTCTTCATATTGTATCTCTCTTCCTTTTCTTGATAAGCTTTGTTTGTGTATGCTTTAGCTAGGTCTCCTGTGCAGGTTTCCATGAAACACTGGCAGAGTTATTATTTATTCATGTTTCGGTTCAATTTTTTCTTCACCTTACCATCATTTCCAATCAATAATCTCACTTTCTCAATACTGTTTAGAAAACCCTGTAAAAACTTGTATGGTTCCATCTATGTTATTCTATATTTGTACACCCACATACAAATGACTAGATAAGCATGGTCTTTGGGACATTAGTACACACCTTCTACATCTATTGCAATAAAACTAAGAAAGCGGATATATATCTAGTGTTCTATAGCACATGGATTACCATGTAGTACACTATGCCACTAGTCACCCTCCCCTTTTAAATTTCTTGTGGGTATCAACCGATAACTCATTGTGAGATTCTAGTCACTCTTTCCTCATCTCAAACTCCACATCAAGATACAAAATAACACCAGGACACCACATTTGTTTAGGACCTTTCCACTATGCATAATGAGGTCAATGAAACACTCTAAGGCTCCCAAGCCAAGTACAAAGTATTTCATGACCAACATTGATTTTCATCACCCTTTTAGATTGGGGACCGCATATGGTTTTCCATGAAAAAATAATGCTTCAAAGGGAACAAACATCACAAAATATAACTTGTGTATATGAACCATTGCATTTAAAAGAGGTATTTCAAATTTCTCATCCAAATCAACATAAAATTCCATATTTTCATCCTCCATTAGAACATGATATGCCACTATATGCATTTGTTGTACCTAAAAAGAAAAAAATTAGTTGCTTAGTGGGCCAAAAATGACACTTCCTCCCAATAGTCAAATGTATCTACCAACATTTCCTTATTGAATAATTTATCTATATATTAGAGAAAGTGGATACACATTCAATTAAACAAGGAGGAATTAATACAACCAACACATCAATGGAGGGTGCACCTACAACAAACACTTCAAGGAAGGGAAAAACCAACACCAACGTAAACATCGCTACTCAACTAAACAAACCTCCAACCTACAAAAATATTTAGTATAAAGACTGAAATCCATTATGGAACCTACACAATTTATTATTATTATTTTTTATTGTTAATTTATTATTATGTTTATTATTATTTTAATTTGTTAATTTACATAAACATCTTTCCACTCCACACTAATCTGTATATATATAATGGAACCTACATAATTTTTTATTATTATTTTAATGAATTATAATACATGAATATTTCTTCTCCCAAAACGGTACAACATCTATGGACACAATTCCTCAAACAATTCACTGAACATGGAAACAATTCAAGGGCCAGGGCAATATTAATGTACTGGGAAAGCCTTAACAACATTTGTATGGAAAAAAACACCATGATGCGTTGACCATACAATTAACCTTTTCTTATATCATGTATTTATCACACTACCTTCCCGACTCATAATCAATCGTCACACTTCACTCTTATAGCCGATACATCACGCTACGGTCCGTGACCATAATCAATCATCACACTTCACTCTTACAGGAATTTCTCACTGTATCCATTTCCCTTCGACATTGGAAATTCCAAATTGATTGGCCCATTTTATGCTGTTAGACCTGTGATGGATATTCAAATTCGATTGGAGAGCTCAAATGGCATACTATTTTCCATGCGAAAGAATGTGGCATCATAGTATGAGACTATAAGGAGGTTGATGGAGGAGTTCGAGACTGAGAGACTCATTGTTATCGCTCAAGCAATATTTTAGCAATATTTTACATGATGTTATCATATATTTCACCTACCATTCACAACTGACCCAAGACGATGCCAAAAGGTGAGAAGTGGAATACCTCAAAGAGAAATATGAGGAGCTTGTCCGTCTACTGGAACTTGCCAGGATTTCAAACCCTCACTACTTGGATATTAAGAATCTTTTTGACGTCGCCTGCCAAACTATTTTATAGATGATGAATGGGGAGTGCCCTCGAAGGATTTTTGAGATTCTCAACATTCAGGAAGAGGAGGAGATGAGTGATGAAAATTAGAAAATATAGTAAATAATGCCTCTGTTAATATGTTAGGGTTTGTAGAGTAAAGAATGAAGATATTGGGTCTCTGTTAGTATGTTAGGGTTTCTTTTATCATTTTGATAGGAGTGATGTGATTTTGGATTTGAGTTACTTGAATGGTTTTAATTTACTGTGTATTTATTTACTTATCAATTTGGAAATACAAGGTATCATATGGCAATAATATAATTTTAAAAATTATATTATTATTATTATTATTCATTGATAGCAACTAAATACAAAAGCCTTTAGCTATTTGTCTTTATGATTCACTTCTTTGGTATTTTTTTCTAATTCATGTCTTCAAACATGTTACACTAATACTTTATATTATCAATCTTTCTTTATATGTATTGCTAATACATTATCAATCTTTCTTCATACATATTGCTAATACATTTGTATAGTGCAATGGTATCAGAAGCTTCATGAAACAACAAAAAATACTAAATGCCTTATTAGATTATCAATGTTTCTCCATACTTATTGTTAATACATTTGTGTAATGCAATTCATCCACAATTTCTATGCAACAACCATCCATATTAAAAATTATGAGGATGCCTTTGAGGACCTTAGAAAAATTGTCAAACTCCCTATAGAAATATACTATGTTGGATATACTCTTTGGATGGAATATATTATATAAAATTTCATTAACTATTTAACAAATTTATCTATTTGGAGTAGAGTATTCAATCTCACCATATTTTAGCTATATGGCAAGGTTAACCATTTTGTAATCTTTTACAAATATAAAAAACTTTTTATTTCTAATTTATTATGGTTTTACAAAATCTTTTTGGTTGGTTCTTTAAATCTTTAAATTTGTGCCCACAAAATAATGTTGTACGAACCTCGATTTTTTTGCCCCATTGCTATACGAACTGTACAAAATTTGCTCAAAAATTCATGCCAATCCATTATGTCTCGATTTATGTGTCAAAACTACTATAGGATAGCCTTGAAATACATGCCAAATCTGCCTAAAAAATCTGCAGTATGACCTCCTCGATTTTTGTGCCCTTTTTTGCTGTACGACCTCTAAAAAAATCCGTACTGTTCGACCGTTTCCTGGCTATACTTTGTGCCTCGAATTATTTGCTGTACTCTTGCCTAGAAATTCATGCCTAAAGAAGTAAGTTTGTCCTACTTCTCCAAAGCTCGACCTCTCTCTCTCAACATTTTCCAAATGCTCATGAAGAAATGAAATGGGGGGCGCCTTCTTACCCTAACCGACTAAATTAGGGAAGTTGAAGGGTTTCTTAATCCGAGGGTTTAGATTGGACAAGATGAATGGTGGAGATTAACTCACTTCACTCACCCACTTTCCCTATGTCATAAAGTCAAATTTAATTCATATCACATGAATTAAATAACTAGGGTCCACATTAGACATTTTCCCACCCATAGGTGCCTAGGTGATGAGAAACACTTGCCTAGGTAATTTTTAATTATTTTTAACACTCCCTCTTACTGAGGAAGGTGTTACTCACCACCCCAAGCTTATATATGAAAGGTGCAAACTTCCCTTTCCCCAAAGATTTTGTGAGTATGTCCGCAACCTGCTCATTTGTGGATATATATTGTAGCTTAGCTGCTCCTCTCTGAACATAATCCCAGATGAAGTGATATTGAATCTCAATGTGCTTAGACTAGAGAAAGGGAAAAAAATTAAAGTTCCCAAAACTCAATGAAAATGACATTATCGTGAAGAGAACGTTGCAAGCTTTCTAATGGTGTAAACGACTCGTCAAACAAAATTATGGATCGAAAGATATTCACGGTCAAAATTTTGGTCAACCTAGCCTAGTCAGCAGGGATGAGTCAACATCTGTATTGCTAACGTCAACATTAGTACAGATGATGTCATCATCCATACAACATACTTAGCAAGCGTAGAGGCTGACACGTCTCATGATGACATGGCAGCACTAGAGGCTGCCACATGTCACTCGTTTTTGGACTTTTTAGGTCGACATGTGGACCAATGAAAACGTGACACGTGGTAGTTCGTACAGGACACGTGGCCATCAAACAATGCATGGCAGGCTAACGTGGCATCCGTACAATACATGTTAGGCTAACATGGCATCTGTACAATACATGGCATCCGTACACTACGTTGCAGGGTGACGTGGCATACATGTGACCTGGTAGGGTGACTGTGCAAAGAGGTGATGTGGGCCAATTTTTGGCTTCCATGTGGTAGTGGGAAAATGCCCAATGACACCCAACAA
>ML816289.1:136527-160204 GCA_009831015.1 Picea engelmannii | reverse complement strand
ACAAAGTATTTCATGACCAACATTGATTTTCATCACCCTTTTAGATTGGGGACCGCATATGGTTTTCCATGAAAAAATAATGCTTCAAAGGGAACAAACATCACAAAATATAACTTGTGTATATGAACCATTGCATTTAAAAGAGGTATTTCAAATTTCCCATCCAAATCAACATAAAATTCCATATTTTCATCCTCCATTAGAACATGATATGCCACTATATGCATTTGTTGTACCTAAAAAGAAAAAAATTAGTTGCTTAGTGGGCCAAAAAGGACACTTCCTCCCAATAGTCAAATGTATCTACCAACATTTCCTTATTGAATAATTTATCTATATATTAGAGAAAGTGGATACACATTCAATTAAACAATGTAATGACTGATTTGAAAATAACATCTAAAATTCTACCAAATCCTACCAAATGTACAACAATTTATACTAGATTCATAAAAGAAGAATTATGCAAGTAAAATTAAAATTTATCAATGAGTAATGCTTAAATTCTAAATTCGAATTGAGTACCTTAACACTGATGCTAATTTCCGTTGTCAGTTGCCTTCCTGCTGCTACCTACTACACAGTCCAGTCCTGTTGCAAACACATAAAATAATTTCCCAAAACCTCTTGTCCACCCTGCCAACTAGGAAAACGACCTAGCTCCAGGATATCTACGGATATCCTGGCCCTCCGAGCCCAAATCCTCTAGCAACTCGGTGCCTGCCTGATCAAATAGATCTCACAGCCCCTCTCGGCTCTCTCCCATAGCAAGAAAACATTCTCCCCTAGCATATTCTCCTCCCACTCCTTCCTTCCATCCTTATCCCTCCTTCACCGCCTTCCTCCCTTTACCTCCTCACCAAACTCCTTTATTACCCTTATCCCTTATTAAATACCTTATCCCTTGATTTAATTACCCTTATCCAAATGTATTGAATACGTTATCCCTTGTGGGATACGTAACCCAATTTAATATTACATTATATTATTATCCAATTCTTATTTAATACTTTATTAATTAATGACTTAATTAATAATTAAATCAATCATTAACCATATTGATTAAAGAGTTAATTATACTTAAATTAATCATAATCAAGAATAACTAATTAATAATAAATAATTAGTTAAAGTTATTTTAATAAATAATTATAATTTAGGTAATCCTTTAGGATTACCTTATTAAATTAATTATAATTTATAATCAAGGGTCGTTACAAACAAGGAGGAATTAATACAACCAACACATCAATGGAGAGTGCACCTACAACAAACACTTCAAGGAAGGGAAAAACCAACACCAACGTAAACATCGCTACTCAACTAAACAAACCTCCAGCCTACAAAAATATTTAGTATAAAGACTGAAATCCATTATGGAACCTACACAATTTATTATTATGTTTTAATTTGTTAATTTATGGCATATCTGATTTGAGTTATTATTATTATTTTAATTTGTTAATTTACATAAACATATTTCCACTCCACACTAATCTGTCTATATATAATGGAACCTACATAATTTTTTATTATTTTTTTAATGAATTATAATACATGAATATTTCTTCTCCCAAAACGGTACAACATCTGTGGACACAATTCCAGCCGCTGAACATTCAAAGAATTCACTGAACATGGAAACAATTCAAGGGCCAGGGCAATATTAATGTAATGGGAAAGCCCTAACAACATTTGTATGGAAAAAAACACCATGATGCGTTGACCATACAATTAACCTTTTCTTATATCGTGTATTTATCACACTACCTTCCCGACTCATAATCAATCGTCGCACTTCACTCTTATAGCTGATACATCACGCTACGGTCCGTGACCATGATCAATCATCACACTTCACTCTTACAGGAATTTCTCACTGTATCCATTTCCCTTCGACATGGGAAATTCCAAATTGATTGGCCCATTTTATGCTGTTAGACCTGTGATGGATATTCAAATTCGATTGGAGAGCTCAAATGGCATACTATTTTCCGTGCGAAAGAATGTGGCATCATAGTATGAGACTATAAGGAGGTTGATGGAGGAGGTCGGGACTGAGAGACCCATTGTTATCGCTCATGTTTCAAGCAATATTTTACATGATGTTATCATATATTTCACCTACCATTCACAACTGACCCAAGATGATGCCAAAAGGTGAGAAGTGGAATACCTCAAAGAGAAATATGAGGAGCCTGTCCGTCTACTGGAACTTGCCAGGATTTCAAACCCTCACTACTTGGATATTAAGAATATTTTTGACATCGCCTGCCAAACTATTTTAGAGATGATGAATGTGCAGTGCCCTCGAAGGATTTTTGAGATTCTCAACATTCAGGAAGAGGAGGAGACGAGTGATGAAAATCAGAAAATATAGTAAATAATGTCTCTGTTAATTTGGACATACAAGGTATCATATGGCAATAATATAATTTTAAAAATTATATTATTATTGTTCATTGATACCAACTAAATACAAAAGCCTTTAGCTATTTGTCTTTATGATTCACTTCTTTGGTATTTTTTCTAATTCATGTCTTCAAACATGTTACACTAATACTTTATATTATCAATCTTTCTTTATATGTATTGCTAATACATTATCAATCTTTCTTCATACATATTGCTAATACATTTGTATAGTGCAATGGTATCAGAAGCTTCATGAAACAACAAAAAATACTAAATGCCTTATTAGATTATCAATGTTTCTCCATACTTATTGTTAATACATTTGTGTAATGCAATTCATCCACAATTTCTATGCAACAACCATCCATATTAAAAATTATGAGGATGCCTTTGAGGACCTTAGAAAAATTGTCAAACTCCCTATAGAAATATACTATGTTGGATATACTCTTTGGATGGAATATATTATATAAAATTTCATTAACTATTTAACAAATTTATCTATTTGGAGTAGAGTATTCAATCTCACCATATTTTAGCTATATGGCAAGGTTAACCATTTTGTAATCTTTTACAAATATAAAAAACTTTTTATTTCTAATTTATTATGGTTTTACAAAATCTTTTTGGTTGGTTCTTTAAATCTTTAAATTTGTGCCCACAAACAATGTTGTACGAACCTCGATTTTTTTTCCCCATTGCTATACGAACTGTACAAAATTTGCTCCGAAATTCATGCCAATCCATTCTGTCTCGATTTATGTGTCAAAACTACTATAGGATAGCCTTGAAATACATGCCAAATCTGCCTAAAAAATCTGTAGTATGACCTCCTCGATTTCTGTGCCCTTTTTTGCTGTACAACCTCTAAAAAAATCCGTACTGTTCAACCGTTTCCTGGCTATACTTTGTGCCTCGAATTATTTGCTGTACTCTTGCCTAGAAATTCATGCCTCAAGAAGTAAGTTTGTCCTACTTCTCCAAAGCTCGACCTCTCTCTCTCAACATTTTCCAAATGCTCATGAAGAAATGAAATGGGCGGCGCCTTCTTACCCTAACCGACTAAATTAGGGAAGTTGAAGGGTTTCTTAATCCGGGGGTTTAGATTGGACAAGATGAATGGTGGAGATTAACTCACTTCACTCACCCACTTTCCCTATGTCATAAAGTCAAATTTAATTCATATCACATGAATTAAATGACTAGGTTCCACATTAGACATTTTCCCACCCATAGGTGCCTAGGTGATGAGAAACACTTGCCTAGGTAATTTTTAATTATTTTTAACACTCCCTCTTACTGAGGAAGGTGTTACTCACCACCCCAAGCTTATATATGAAAGGTGCAAACTTCCCTTTCCCCAAAGCTTTTGTGAGTATGTCCGCAACCTGCTCATTTGTGGATATATATTGTAGCTCAACTGCTCCTCTCTGAACATAATCCCAGATGAAGTGATATTGAAACTCAATGTGCTTAGACTAGAGAAAGGGAAAAAAATTAAAGTTCCCAAAACTCAATGAAAATGACATTATCGTGAAGAGAACGTTGCAAGCTTTCTAATGGTGTAAACGACTCGTCAAACAAAATTACGGATCGAAAGATATTCACGGTCAAAATTTTGGTCAACCTAGACTAGTCAGCAGGGATGAGTCAACATCTGTACTGCTAACGTCAGCATTAGTACAGATGATGTCATCATCCATACAACATACTTAGCAAGCGTAGAGGCTGACATGTCTCATGATGACATGGCAGCACTAGAGGCTGCCACATGTCACTCGTTTTTGGACTTTTCAGGTCGACATGTGGACCAATGAAAACGTGACACGTGGTAGTTCGTACAGGACACGTGGCCATCGAACAATGCGTGGCAGGCTAACGTGGCATCCGTACAATACATGTCAGGCTAACATGGCATCTGTACAATACGTGGCATCCGTACACTACGTTGCAGGGTGACGTGGCATACATGTGACCTGGTAGGGTGACTGTGCAAAGAGGTGACGTGGGCCAATTTTTTTCTTCCACATGGCAGTGGGAAAATGCCCAATGACACCCAACAATCAAATTATTAATATATATATATATATATATATATACCACCAAATATGGAGGCGGTTCCGCCAGATTGGCGACATATTCCACTGATCTGCCAAAATTAGCCAACCTCCCGCCATTTTAGTGGCATATCTACCAAACAATTGTAATGAAAAATCCCAAAAGGGGAGGCCCGCGGGTTCGACCCCGGGAACTCCGCCTTACCAACGTCTTAACATAACATCCACCTACCCATGCGCCAATGGTCCCATTATTACACAACCACCCAGATTTTATTATAAAAAAAGGGGGTTTCTGCCAATGTACGCAAAAAAAAAGACGAAGAGTGCAACCATACAGATAGAGGCATGAATTTCGAGATAGAGTCCATTAATTGTTGCAGGTGTAGGCATGGAAACTGAGACAGGATTGTCTCTTGGACGCAAAAGTGCCAGAATTAGATCGAGGCTTGGAGACAATCATTTTTAGGTAATTTGATGCCACGAATGCAGTGGTGATGTTTTTTTTCTGATCTGAGCAAATATTATGTAGCTTAACTTTAGAATGAGGTATATTTATGTATTTTGCCCAATTCTTTTGTGGATTTAATAAAAATGCCTACCCATTTGAGAGCAGGACCCAGAGACGTAGTCCACCAGGGACGAACTCCGTTATCAAGTTATTTTTGTTTTAAATTTGATGCTCATGACTCTTTCCTTTTGAGATTTTTCTTCTTTATGGTGCATTTCAGTTTATTCTCATTTAATCCAATTCTTTAATAAGTCACCAGATGAAAATATCTCGGATCATGTTGGTATCAGAGTAGTCGTATTTGACTTGAATTTTTGAGTATGAATGCTTACTAGAGACAAGCATAAGTAGGGTGAAGGAACTCTTAATATTTTCAATCTTGAAGTTGGCCATGCATCCCGAAGGAAGAAAATGGCAGAAGAGGACAAGTGTGATGAACAAGAGAAAAACTTTCACATGGTCTTTTATCGCATGTCAGAAATGGTCGAATGAATGTATGGATATTATGAGAAGAGGATGAAGAAGAAAGGGAAGAAAAAGGAAGCACATGCAGATGATGATGCTTCGATAAACCAAGGGGATGGAGGAGATCCTCCTGAGCCTCCATCTTCACCTTTAAGTTCTAGTTCTTCTTCCTCTGAGCATTCTCACCATTGTCAACATTCTAGCCATAAAGCCTCTTTTAAGAAACCATTATTAAATCTTGATGTAACGTTTTCTTTACCTATGTTTAATGGAGATGCTAATCCTGAAAATCTAGATAATTGGATCCGACAGGTTGAAGTATATTGCCATGTTCAACATATTGATGAAGAGGAAGTTAAAGTGTAGCTGGCTTCTCTTCGGTGCTTCATGACATAAGTAAGTGTGGTAATCTTCTTTCCTCATGGTCGGAATTTAAATCAGAGATAAGGAAGTAGTTATATCCATTAGGGTATTTACATAAAGCAATGATGTAATGGAAAACTTTAAGGAAAAGTAAAGGTCAAACTTTACAAAGTTTCACAGAAGAATTTAGGAAGAAAGCTCTTGCATCGAACATTCCTTTGGATTATTATGAAATGTTAATGAAGCATATTGGCGCACTTCACAGTTATATTCTTCATACTTTGCTCTTGTTTAACCCACTATTCTTGACGAAGTTTGTGTGCAAGCCACTCACCTTGAGAACATGGGAAAGCATGTTCAAGAAGATCCCACAAAGAAACCTTCCAACCTCTCACATAAACCTTTAAATAAGTTTAAAAGGAAGGACAAGAATACCACCACCGTGACGAGAGAAGGAGGAAATCCATCTTGCACTCATTGCAAGAAAAGTGGTCACAATGATGAACACTATTGGAAAATGGATCCAGAGAAGATACTGAAACAATTGGGTGGAAAGGGGAAGACAAAATCTGTTGCTCTAGTGCAACAAGATCTTGGTTATGATTCAAGAGATGAAGGAATGATCACAACGGTTGGAGTACACGGTAAATATTCCCTTCATGCTAGTTCAAGTTCCAATAATGAATTTCATGATGATGAACAAAGGACGAATGAATTATTTCACATAAGAGTTGTATCTAAACACACTAAGATAGATACATTATTTGATCTGAGTTCCCAAGTAAACTTAATATATAAAACACTTGTCAAGAAGATGGTGTTGGTGACGAAAGTCACTCCTGGATTGCTATCAGGAGCAGAGCCCGACACCCATCAATTTTTATGTCACGGTTTGTTTATAGATGGGGCGACCGAATGGAAGCCAACTCAAAACGATATTATTCCAACTTCAAAACTAGGCCAGGCATGCGTAGGTGAGTGAGGTCTTATATAAACCTCAGACAGTGAGTTGTAGTAAAGGGTGAACAGGTGGAAGATTTATATAAGAGAAAAAGTAGAGGTCTGTTATAAACAGCAGGTTCCTAACAGACTGTAGAAGAAATCATTTAAACACAAGATTGACTTACATTCAAATGCAAAAAACTAAAGAATACAATAATGTCACAGTAAATCCTTTATCATAACATAGTTGCATGAATTCATGTGAATCAGTCAATCATGAACTCTCCAGGCATAAGATGAAAATCAGACGAAGTAAGAAGAACTGTCTTTCATAAAACAAGAAATCTCAAACACAGATGCATAAGCTGGAAACTAGAATAGTTGCTAAAACATTACAGTAGGGAGTTCTGCTCAACCATCGATCCTTACAAAATGGCAAAAATGCCTACATATACTCCTCCCTTCCTTTCGCCTAGCAGAGGCGTCTCAAAACTTTCAATGGATGGTGTCGCCTCAATCAAATCTAGCCTGCATTGTTCTGTCATACGCTACCTTTAATTCAGCATGGCTCGCGCCAGGGGTAGCTGAGCCCTTTGAATGTTTAACTGGCATGTACATGTTCCCCTGGTGAGTTGGAGACTCGACGTGGCTTTCCTGAAGAGAACCGGTACAAGGGACCCTCCTGAGTAAATTTCAACCGGGACCTCCATACTCTGCAATAAATGGGTGACATGAGGCTTCACCCACCCTCTCTCTCCTTTATCCATTCTGAGAAGGTACCGGGATCCAAATCTCATTGGGCTGGAGTCGACAGAGCACAGTGCCCCCCTTCTGAGAATTAATTCAGCACCTTTGGTCAAATGAAAACGAAAGTGCCCCTCACTTTAGACCTCCTCTCTTATGACCAGGCATTAGAACCATGGGCCCGGTCCTGAGCGCTATTGGGAATTCGGGGTTCAGGATTTCAAAATGAAAAAAAACAAGGGGTGCTTGCTCCTCGAAACTTCGATAGCCGATTTGTGATGAGATCCACCTCAATGAGCTAGCCCCCTTTGACTAGGCCCTGGTCCAAGTGACCACCACCATATGCCCTTGACCATCTCCATCGGGGTTTCACGGTTCGCATTTTTGAAGTGTATATTGTATTTCTAACAGATGGGTCTTGTAACAAAATCACATCCAAAGCCTTATCCTCTTGGTTGGGTATGTGATAAAGAAAAACTTAATGTCACCAAAATATGTAGGGTCAGATTTGCTATTGCTTCAAAGTTGATTGATGAAGAGGATTTGGATGTTGTACCGCTTGATATATATGGCATAATATTGGGAAGTCCTTATCTTTATGATAGAAAAACAATATTCTTTCATCATGAGAACAAATACCACCTTACTAAGGGTGAAGTGGAATATATTGTTAGAGCTCACAACACGGGGGTAAATACAACACTTGTTAGTGCAGGACAAATAAAAAGACTTATAAACACTAATAAGAGATATGTACTCATGCCAGTCGTAAGAGAGAAAGATGTCGGGACATCCGACGCTTTCCAAGGATGCGATCCATCTCAGAAAAATGAATTAATTGATATTGTTTCTAAGTATGATGATATTTTTTGGGAACCAGATGGATTACCTCCTAAGAGGGAAATCCAACATGAGATACATCTTCAGCAGGATTCTCCTCTTCCTAATGTGGGCATGTACAAGATGTTAGCTGTGGAGATGATAGAGATCAAGAAGCAGGTACAGATCTTATTGGATCAAGGGGTCATCAGGCCCAGTTCATCTCCTTGTGGTTCTCCGATTGTGACGGTGCCAAAGAAAGATGACACATAGCGAATGTGTTTCAATTATCGGGCCTTAAATAAAATCATGGTGAAAAATTGATACCCTCTTCCTCGTATATATAATTTACTTGATCAGTTGAAGAATGCTGTTTATTTCACTAAGTTGGATTTGTGCAGTGGATATCATCAAATCAGGGTCCCAGAACAGGATGCATGGAAGACTGCCTTTAAAGCCAAACAAGGATTGTTTGAGTGGTTAGTTATGCCATTTTGGCTCTGTAATGCCCTGACAACTTTCATGCGTGTGATGAATGATGTGTTTAGGCCTTTCCTAGATGACTTTGTGATTATGTACTTAGACGACATTCTTATTTTTAGCAGGACTTGGGATGAACATGTGAGGCATGTAAAGCAAGTATTGGATACTTTGCAAAGGGAAAATATGTATGTAAAAATGTCTAAATGTGAATTTGGAAAGACTGCACTTGTATACTTAGGTCATATTGTAGGACGAGGACAATTGAAATTTGATCCTTCCAAAATTGATGTAATTGTAAATTGGCCTGAGCCAAAAAGTGTAACCAAGGTACGAAGCTTCTTAGGTGTAGTCCAGTATTGGAGGAGGTTCATTTCAAACTTCTCCTTTATAGCAGCTCCTTTGCATGCCTTAACCAGTGTGAAGAACACTTTTCAGTGGGAAGGAAAGCAACAAAAATATTTAGACACTTTGAAGGAGAAGACCAGTACCACACCAGTATTAGCACTGCTGAATCTTCAACAACCCTTTAAGATTGAGACATATGCCAGCAGATACGCCATGGGTGCAATATTGATGCCATATTGTAAGCCTATCTGTTACCACTCTGAAACTTTTAACTAAGCTATTGTTAACTATCCTACATATGATAAAGAGTTGTATGCATTAGTTCAAAGCGTAAAGAAATGGAAGCACTACTTGTTAGGGAAGGAAACAATCATATAGATCACCAGCCCTTACAGTATCTCCAAGCATAGACCAAACTGCAACAATCTTGACACTACAGATGGATGGGTTTTCTACAACAATTTCATTTGGTAATCAAGTACAATAAGAGTAAAAGTAACAAGGTAGACAATATGATTTCTAGACCTCCTATTGCTGCTTCTATTATTTTGAAGAATACTTCTTTATCTCATGATATCTATGTAGAGAACTATTGTTTGGAGGGAAAACTACTCTACCATCATGGAAAGCTATGTATTCCTAAAAGTGAATGAGTCCATGTAATACGCAAAGCTCACACTTCTCTTTTGTTTGAGCATTTTGGGGTAGGAAAAACTATGGCTCATTTGCAAAGGTTTTGTTATTGGCCTCAAATGAAAGCAATTGTAACTAAATATGTAAAGGGGTGTGTGATGTGTTCTACTTGTAATCCCACTAATAGAAAACCGGGCCTATACTCACCACTTCCTGTTCCATCCCATCCATGGAAAAGCATTTCCATGGATTTTGTAGGGGGTTTACCAATGACCAAAGGGGGTCATGATTATTTGTATGTTATAGTGGATAGGTTCAACAAGATGTGTATCTTGATGCCATGTAAAAAGCAGATCACTGCTGAGCAGACTACTAATATCTTCTTTCCACATGTTTGGGTTCACTTTGGGTTACCCACATCCATTGTCTTGGATCGAGATACTCGATTCCTTAGGTATTTTTGAACTAGCTTGTGGAGAATGATGGATACCAAATTGAAGAGGAGCATTGCTTTCCATCCACAAACCAACAGACAGACAAAGGTGGTAAAAAAAACAATGGTACTTTTGCTTCGAGGCTACTACAACAAGCATCCTAAGTTATGTGATGAATAGATACCCTGTAATGTCCCTTTCCAAATAGGAGCTCTAGAGAGGAGGCTTAATGGTCTAAACCACCCCGTTATACTATATCCAGGGCCAAAGAGGGGTAAACAGGGTTACTAGAGGTCACTCCAGTCACAGGTGTTATATTCAGAAAGCAACATTGAGCTAAAAAGGGTTAAAAGTGCTTTTAATTCATTATGAGCTAAAAATAGAAGTCAACAATGAATTAGGGTTTCAACAATGATTTAGGGTTTTGGAAGTCAACAGTGAATTAGGGTTTCAGAATGATTTAGGGTTTTGGAAAGATATAAAGGAAGGTTTAGTGACCTAATTCATCATTATGCAGATTATGACTTGTCATTGAGGAGAAGAGGCACATCTTAGGAGAGATAGTTCAGAGTATTCCAGGAGGAAGACACCCGTTGGCTGATTTTGGTGTTGAAAGACACACCTTAGTCACATGGAAGATAATCTAGGTCTTCCATCATTCTTCATTGATTCCGTAGTGCTCCCATATTCTGGGTATTATCTTTTAGTTGCTTATTTGTATTTCGGCTAAGATCCTTTTGTCTTTTAATCTAGCTGAGTGTTGTTATTTTATTCAACCACAGTTGCTTATTTGTATTCCGGCTAACAATTGCTTATTTGTATTTCAGCTAAGATCCTTTGTCTGTTGATCTAGTCGAGTATTGTCAGTTTATTCAGCCGCTTTCAGCCATTTTGTAATCCACAGAGATATCATAATACAAACTTTGTAGTCATTTTTCACGTTTATTATTTGTATGATCATTTATATGTTGTAAACCTTTGATCCTACACACACATTAGCAACGTTTCCTAGACTAGCCAAGTCAGGAACATTACAGTGGCATCAGAGCTTTATTCCTGCTAGCCTGTGACTAAATACAATGAGTGCAACAAAAGACCCAGAGGGATGTGAACACGTAGGTGACGAATATGTCACTTACAACAAGCATCAGGAAAGAAGGCATAAGCCTGATTTCCCCCCTTTTCCTCCTAGCTTAGAGGAAGAGGAAGAGGCACACAGAGAAGCAGAGAGAAGGGTAGAGTGTGAGGCTGAGTGCGAGGCAAAGAGGATGCTAGGAGATAGATATGAGCGACCAGAGGGCAATGGAAAGACCCCCGTAAATCCAGAGGCAACTTTCATGCAGGTTATCAACAATATGTTAGCTAGTCAACATACCATGTCTCAATCCCTGACACATGTGGTTGATAGATTGGATAGAGTGGGCACCCCAGATACACAAGTCCCGCATGCAACATAGGGGAAATCAGGAGTAGGGAGTAGACCCCAGTCACCCTCTCGCACATACACCTATGCGAGTAGGAATCCCAGACCCTTGTTTCCCAGTTTCCATAGGCACCCTCGGTAGCAACACCACCACCGATAGCACATAGGCCACCCACTCATTTCGACGACAATGCAGAGTATAGGAGGGAGTACGCAGCATTGGGTCATGACTTCCATCAGGACATGACTTTATTCGAGTACTGTGGAATCAGACTCAGGAACCACCCTAGAGAGCCGCTGAGGGAAGGACCACAACAACAGTAGGGGCATAACCTCGATTTCATCCGAAAAGTTGGGAAACTCACCATCCCTTCTTTCGACAGATCATCCAAATACACCGCCAGAGACTGGGTACAGAAGCTAGATACATATTACAATCTCAACCAGATGACTGAGACAAAGGCCATCAGTTTCACGTATTACAAGCTCAACCAGATGATCGAGACAAAGAAAAATTGTACATACATCTTGTGTTCCTTGTGGAGATGATTTGTTGATGATATATTGCTGATATATGTTGCTGATATGTATTCACATCTAACTGATTATTAATGACAACAATGAGTAATGAGTAAATGTCGAATGCTAACTAATGAGTTTTGTGTAAGAGGGAAGTTTTGGGAAAAAGATCCCCACACTCATTCACCCCCCCTCTAAGTGTGGTAGGTGTGTCCAACACACATTGCACAACATCATCTAATGATTCAATTGATCCCTCGTGTGATATCCCACTCCATGTTGATGAAATAAAATTGCATGATTTGGAGAATTGATTGTTGTTCACATAGTAACAAGTTGTGTAGGTGTTGACAAGGGTAGATGGTGCTCATAAATTTATTGAAGATTTTATGTGGAAAACCTAGATGCAAAAGAGGAAAAATGGAATTGCATATGGAGTCGCTAGTACTTAATTGTGCATCATCAAAGAGGCACTAAAGCAGATGAAATATGATTATTTGTAGTTGTTCATGGATAGGGACCTTTCTCTTAAGTTCATCGAAGACAAGAAAAGGGATATTGAGGATCTTTGTTACCAACTTAGTTTGGCACGCTCTTCATCCTTGACAACAATAAAGGCTCCATCATCTTTGGCAGCAGTGACACATGAGGGCATGAGTGAAATCATAATTTGAGGGAGGTTCCCCTTATGATGATTACACATGAGGAGCATTCAGAGTTTCATTTGTATGAGGAGAGTTTTGACACAGAGGGTTATGCCCGTGCATGTTTTTTGCATTGCAGGGATCATGAGCCATTTATTTTAGCTCAAGGCTTAGCTACAAAGATGGTAGTTGAGAAAATTCCTTGTGGATAAGACAAAAAGGAAGAATATGCACTAGTTGATTTGGGGATTGAGTATAGGACAGATGTGGATACATCACTCTGGGATCCAGGTTCATTTTATCTTAGTAGAGTGATTGATACAGTGGAACTTATAGGATACATGGTGGTACATGATGATACAATGGTGTGCAGTGGTATACAAGAATATACAGTTGTGTACGGTGGTGTACAATATGTTTTTGGGATGTTTCTATTGAGAATGTAGAAAGGAAGGTCTTCCACACATTGCAGTGCTCCATCGTGGTGGAGGACAATGAACCAATAGTCAAGTTGATTATTTTAATTTTTCCTAAAATTTAACTTAGGAAAAGGACTATTGATGTGTTATATTCTTCAATTGACTTATTGAGCACCTTTTCCAAGGTTAAAGTGAAATTAATTTAAGTGATGTATATTTTAATCTTATCCATACATCTTGGAGTTTGAGGGAGAGTTAATCTCATCCCTCAATCCTCATGAGATTAGGGTTTTCACTTGCTCAAGGGTTAATAATGAGATTGAATTGGCTAAAGGGTGCATTATTGAGAAAATAGAGAGTCAATTTGGAGCTTGAGAGGATATATCGACTTGGGGTTTGTGAGAGAAGGTTTGTAGGGAGACATAGGAGAATTTTCTTGTAGATATCAATCCACTTCTAGAGGTTGAGAAAAGACCGATTTCCAGATTTGCAGAGGAGTCACTAGGGTGATGTAGGGTGCACACAGAGAGTTGTATGGATTATGCAAAATCTCTTGTTGAGTGTTTTCTTGAAGTAATGGGGTTTCAAAGGATAATGAAAGAGATACAATTCATCTCTAAAGTTTAACCTTGGGGTTTTCCTCAATATTTTGGCTGGGCCAATTTTTATTGTAAGTAGATCTCTATATTTTTCCGTTGAATAATAAAATCCACAAATCTACTGCATTGGTTTTCCCTCCGAGGTTTTTCTAGGGACTATTGTCCAAACATATTTATGTACAAATTATGTGATTGTTGTTATCTTCTACTTTAGATCCTGGTTATAATTTATTTTTCTGTTGTGCAATTTATTTGTGAAAATAACCTAGCTGTAACTATAAATCATAAAATTTTTGGTTCATTTACTAGGTTTAGAGAAAATTTCACATGGTATTAGAGGAGGATTGTTGAAGAAGTATCACAAGTAGATCGTTGAGATATAAGACACATAATCAAAGCAATTCTATAATAAGGAAACATAAGGGGCTGAGCCGTGAGGGTTTGAACATGAACACCAACACTTTCAGACCTAGAAAGAAAGGATGACTATGGTGTTGGATGTCAATGATGTCCTTGAACATACACTAGAGACTGCAACTGATATTATAGATGCAGCTTGACTAGCCATCTAGAAGAAGGATGAGGTTAAATAAAAGAGCCTAATTCTTGAAGGGATTAAAGATTGTGTGATCCACATATCTTAGGAAAGAATACCACAAAGTATATGTGGAAATCCTTGAGCGACCTATACCAACCAAATAATGAGAACAAGGTAATGGTGTTGCGTGAGAGATTACACATCTCCAATATGGCCAAGGGAGAGGGTGTGGTTCCATACCTTACTGGTTTGATGCATATCAGGGACGATATCGCTTCTGTAGGAGAGAATACAAAGGATGTTGAGCTAGTGCATGTACCACTGAATGGATTTCCGAAGTCATGGAACGTATTTTACCGTGGAGTTGTAGCTCAGGATAATATCCCTGAATGACAAAACTTATGGGATGATTTTGTGCAGGAGGAGATCATACTTCACCAATCTAGTGGATCTTCATCTTCACCATATATTGTGGATGAAGAAGGCTTGGCTCTTGCGAGAAAAGGCAAGGTAAAGAAGAAGAGAGTTGGAAAGAAGAAGAACATTGACTTTTATAAGTCAAATGTTTTCACTGTCACAATATGAGACACTTTTCCTCACAGTGTCCAGAGAAGAAGAATAAGTAATACTGATCTGGGTGGATATCGATAGCCACCCATGTATTCCAACTAGCTCATCTTGGCAGTTTTTCAGTTTGGTATTTTTTTCCTAGTTTTTGGGCCCTAAACTTCTGGGGCCGTTTTGAGGCCCTAAACAACATTTTTAGGGATCGCCACAATCAAATTGTAGACATAGTCAATTTTTGATAGCATAATGTGTATTCCTTGGAATGACCTTTCCAATGGGCTATCATGTGCCTAAAATGGATATCGTATACGACCCTGAGAAGTTGATGTACCAACTTACCCCAACGAGGCCCACATGACTTTTGGAACATCATCTCCTAGGGTTAGATTTTTTGATGTCTATGGTTTTGGAATTCATGTTTATTGTAAAAAGGATTCCAGATCCTCATTGTACTCATGTTCTTGCGAATGATATCAGCCGTCATATCACTTCAACATATTTCTTTATTGAATAGAAGCTAATTTTACTATATCTCTGTTATTTTTCATTGTGTCTCTATGTAATAATAATAAAAATTTGTGTTCATTTAGTTATGCTCATAAAATCTGGATCAATAGTATTAGAGCAGTCTTTTCCTTGTCATTCTTAGTGCATGTCCCCGACAAGGTCAGGGTACAAAGAGTTGGGTCTCGAGCTTGTTTCTCTTGAGGACAAGAGTTCTCACACACCTAAGCGACCTTCCATGGAAGGAGAAAAGAAAGAATATATAGGACACAATATCCTTTCAAAATGTTTCTCGAGGAATCCCTTGCGCAACAAAGGAACAAGGTGGACAATTTTTCACAAATACTTCGATGACTACCAACAGGTGACACATATTCCTCGAGTGGATGAGCTTCCCCCTTTAAGGTACAAATAAACTTTGATATTCCTATATTTGAAGGTCATATAGATGAAGATGCTATAGAAAAATGGTTGAATATGCTAGAAGGGTATTTTTTGTCCAAAGCTTTTTGAATAGAGAAAATATTACTTTTGTGCTCCTCAAAGCCATCCCCCATGAAAACGATTGGTGGGAGAATTTATGTGATAAAAAGGCAACAAAGGAACCCTCATTATTTACAGTCGCACTCACCTGGGAGTCCTTCACAGATGCTATTAAGGAAAAATACTACCCTGTTGGAAGTTATGGAAACCTGTATACAAAATGGACCACACTATGGCAAGAAAGGGACCAAGCAGTGCCAGAGTTCACAAATATCTTCCATATCTTGTGCACCTAGATAGGTATCAAATATTCTGAGTGACATTTGGTGCTCAATTACCATAGTGGTATGCAGATATACATATAGGTAGAAATGGATTTTCTAGACATCTCATCCTTGGATGTGACTTATAGATATGTCGTCAAAATCAAGCAAAAGCTTAAAAAAAAGACGCGACAGTTTGGGCCTCAGAACCCCTCGCAACAAAAGCGGAGCAAGGGAAGCCCCATGTTGGGTATGTGATATATTCTTTGCATGAGTAGTAGTGTCTATGTTGCGCCGGGGGTTTGGTGGAAGCGCTCCTAAGATTTTTTTTTCCTCTGAAAACATGTTGCATTTTTACCTTGTTTTTCATGTTGCCTCGATTTTCGTGTCCATTGTTGGGTGGTTTTTCGGCACATGGTTTTTTGCCAATGGTTTTATATTTTCAATTAAGGAGTTAGGGTTATTGGCTAATCCAGGTCATTGCATTAGGGTTTTGGATGTCGCTGGATCCTATATGTATATTGTAATGTAAACAATGAATCACTATGAATGAATATATCATATGCTAGTTTTCCCAGTTTGGGTTTCCAGGGGAAAAATATTTGTGTAATTTTTGTATTTTCCATTGTATCTTTTTTGTTCTTTTACTGAAAATTTGTTTGCAGTAAATATTGTACAAGATTAAAATGTACATTTGGTATCAGAACATCTGTGATCAAGGGTTTGGATTGAGACTGTGATAAACCTTGTTACATTGGGAGATCAATGTTATTGATTTTTCAGGTGAAAAGAAATGGCGAGCAATTCAAAAATGGAGATCAAGAAGTTTAATGGGAAATTTTTTGAGTTGTGGAAGCTCAATAT
Organism: Picea engelmannii; assembly: GCA_009831015.1. Classification (NCBI taxonomy): domain Eukaryota; kingdom Viridiplantae; phylum Streptophyta; class Pinopsida; order Pinales; family Pinaceae; genus Picea; species Picea engelmannii. The sequence goes on along the minus strand of ML816289.1, from coordinate 143,170 downwards.
GGAAGATATGTTGTTGTAAAGATATCAATGGATCATGGTAGATTTGGGTACTGCACCTACAGGAAATTCAACAGATGACTGGAAAAATTTGGATCAGAAGGCGAAGAGCACAATCCGACTATGTCTCTTAGATTCAGTATTACTGAATGTGTTAGAGGAAGCTAAAACCAAGGATTTATGGGATAAGTTGGGGAAGTTGTATTAGTCTAAGTCCCTAGTGAATAAACTATTTTTGAGAAAGAAGTTGTATAACCCAAGGATGAGAGATGGAGACTCAGTTGTAGATCATTTGAATGCCTTCAATTCTGTGGTAACTTAGTTAGTATCTATTGAGATTAAAATTTCAGATGAAGATAAGTGTATCAGTTTACTGTGTTCTTTACTAGACTCGTGGGATAGTCTGGTTGTGGCCATAGGTAGTAATAAAACTGCCTTGAAGTTTGATTAAATGGTCTCATCCTTGTTGTCGGAGGAGATGAGATGAAAGAATATGGAAGGACAGAGCACATACACATTATTTGCAAGAGGACGCTCCGAAGAAATAAATAGATCTAAGTTATCAAGTGAGAGATCTAAGTCTAAGGGTGGATATAAATCTCTCGGAATTTTTTTAAAGCTATGTTGGAGATGTGGAAAAGAAGGGCACTACAAGAAGCAATGTAGATCCAAAGTTGAGAAAAAAGAAGGGATCTGAAGAATCTCCTTCTAGATAAGAAAAGATCTCCAAGGAAGAAGGAGGGGATGTGTACTTTTCTTATTCAAGCACACATGTAGATCGTGAGGCATGATTGGTTGACTCAGGTGCATCATTTCATATGAATCCCCACAGGGAGTGGTTATGTGAATATGAAAGGTATAATGGAGGTAATGTTTTCCTAGGTGATGACTCGACAACCTGAATTATAGGTCAAGGAAAATTCAAGTTGAGGCTCATAGATGGAAGGATTATAACACTACTTGATGTTCTGCACATCCCAGGATTGTTCAGAAATTTTATTTTTGTAAGCACAATGGATTATGCAGGGGTAAAAACAATATTTTAAAATGAAACCTACAGGATGGTTTGAGGAGCAATCATGTTGTTGAAGGGAGTTCAATTTGGAACTCTCTATAAGATGCAAGGAAGAAATATTAGTGATGGGTGTAATAGTTCCATTGTTCCTGATACTAGAGTTGAAGAAGAAATAACTCCTACAGTCTCTAGAGAAAAGGTTATGTTGTGGCATCAAAGACTGGGGAATATCGGAGAGAAGGGTCTTTGAATACTATATAGTAAAGGTATGGTTGAAGGAATGTATAACTACTCTTTGGATTTTTATTTCTGTGAACATTGTGTATATGGGAAGAAAAATCGTGTAAGATTCCTCTCTGGTGCAACGAGGGAAGAAGGAATTTTATAGCTAGTTCATAGTGATGTTTTTGGACCTGTGTCGGTCCCATCATTGCAAAAATATGTGTACTATGTCTCATTTATAGATGACTTCTTGAGGAATACTTGGATATATTTCCTTAGGAAGAAATATGAAGTCTTTGAGAGGCTTAAAGAGTTTAAGGCTCTTATTGAGAATCAAACAAAGAAAATAATTAAGGTTTCGAGGACATATAATGGCGGAGAGTTCCGCGTGAATGAATTTGAATAATTCTGTAAGAAGTGAGGTATATCAAGGAAAAATACTACTCCATATACACCTCAGCAGAATGGAGTTGTAGAAAGGATGAACTGGACGATGATGGAAAAAACAAGGTGCATGCTCAGTGGTGCCGAGTTAGGGAAAGAATTTTGGGTAGAGGTAGTGGGTATTACATGTTACTTGGTCAACACATCACCCTCATCAGTGTTGGATGAAAAGACTCCACAAGGGATATGGATTGGTAATAAACCTTCTCTCACACATCTCAAGGTATTTGGATGTGATTCATATGTTCATGTTCCAAAGGAAAACATGAGTAAGCTAGATAAGAAGGATGAGAAGTGTATATTTATTTGATATAAATATGGTCTTAAAGGTTATAAGCTTTGGAACCCAGAAACTAAGAAGGTAGTATATAGTCGAGATGTGATATTTAGAGAAATGAAGGATGTTGTTAAACAGGAAGTCCTACCAAGTAAGGAAGAACCAGAGAAAATAGAGTTTGATTTAAAGGATGATGAATCAAACTCTACAAAAGAACATGAATAATAATAAGAATATCCTCATACTATAGTATTGAGGAGATCATTTCAAGAAATAAGGCTACGGGAAAGGTATAATCCATATGATTTCCATTCAAATTTTTCTTTGTCTATTATTGATGATGATCCTAGAACTATCAGGGAGGCAATGGATTTAGTGGATGAAAATAACTGGAAAAAGGCCATGGACGAAGAAATGGCAGTCTTGGATAAGAATCAGGCTTGAGATCTAATGGAGTTGCCGATTGGAATAAATCCCATTGGAAGAAAATGGGTATTTAAAAAGAAGCTGAATGCAGAAGGAAAGTGGAGAAATACAAAGCTCGGTTAGTAGCAAAGGGTTATTCCTAGGTTGAGGGAATTGATTTTGTTGAGATTTTTTTCTCCTGTTTCCAAGTTAACCTGTATAAGATTTATGTTATCCATTGTTGTTGCATTTGATTTTTAAGTAGAACAAATGAATGTGAAGACAACATTCCTACACGGGGATCTGGAAGAAGAAATCTATATGAAGTAACTAGAAGGATTTGATGTGAAGGGAAAGAAGGAGATGATATGCAAGTTGAAAAATTCCCTATATGGTTTAAAACAATCACCAAGGACGTGGTATACAAAATTTGATACTTATATGTTGGGACTTGGTTTCACAAGAAGAAAAAAGGATCATTGTGTTTATTTTAAATTAATTGGTGATCATTTGATTTATTTGGTCTTGTATGTGGATGACATGTTGATGATAGGAAACAACAAGGATATTATCTAGGATGTGAAAACTCAATTGTCCTCTAAATATGACATGAAGGATCTTGGTGCTTCAAATTTTATTTTGGGCATGGAAATTAAAAGAGATTGGAAAAAGAGGAAACTATGGTTAAATCAGAGAAAATATGTCAAGACAATATTGCAGAGGTTTAATATGCAGGAATGTAAACCAATCAAGGTTCTTATTCATGGTTGTATAAATTTATTTGCAAATAAGTTTCCCAAGACATATGAAGAGGATGGGGACATGTCTCATGTTGCATATGTGAGTGCAGTTGGAAATTTGATGTATGCAATGGTCTCTACTATACCGGACATTGCACATGCAGTGGGAGTTTTGAGCAAGTATATGTCAAAACCAGGGAAGGAGCATTGGACAATAGTAAAAAGGGTTTTCAGGTATTTGCGTGGCATTTCTAGCTATGGATTATGCTATCAAGGAATTTCGAGATTGTATAGAGTGCTGGATATACATGGCTTTGTAGATGCATATTTGGCTTGAGATATACAAGTGGGTATGTGTTTAACCTGTTTGGAGGAGCAATAAGTTAGATGAGGAAAAGACAGGTTGTAGTGGAAATTTCAACTATAGAAGTTGAATACATGGCAGCCACTCATGCAAGAAAGGAAGAAGCATGGTTACAAAGATTGTGTTCAGGTATTGGGTTGGTACAAAAAGATGTAAGAATAGATTGTGACAGTTAGAGTGCAATTTTTTTGGAGAAAAACCTGACTTAAAATTAAAAAACAAAGCATATTGATATTCAATATCACTTTGTGAGAGACATGGTTGAAGAAAAGAAAGTGTTGTTGATGAAGGTGGACACTTTGAAGAATGTTGTATATTCGTTAACACAATATGTGTTATATTGTTTCTAGTGGCACTGCTAGCTATGGATTGTGCTATCAAGGAATATCAAGATTGTATAGAGTGTTGGATATACATGGCTTTGTGAATGCAGACTAGGCTAGAGATGTACATGTGGGTATGCGTTTAACCTGTTTGGAGGAGAAATAAGTTAGATGAGAAAAAGACAGGCTGTAGTGGCACTTTCAACTACAAAAGTTGAATACATGGCAACCACTCATGCAAGAAAGGAAGCAGTATGGTTACAAAGATTGTGTTTAGGTATTGGGTTCGTACACAAATATGTAAGGATATATTGTGATAGTTAGTGCCATTTTTCTAGAGAAAAACCTGGCTTATCATTCAAAAGCAAAGCATATTGATATTCAATATCACTTTGTGAGAGACATGGTTGAAGAAAAGAAAGTGTTGTTGATGAAGGTGGACACTTTGAAGAATGTTGCAGAAGTGGGAGAATGTTGGGTAAGTGTTATATTATTTCCACTAGTAGAAGTGTCTACGTTGTGCCAGGCACACATGGGGGATATAGAGGCAACACCCACGAGAATTTGTTTCCTCGGGAAACGTGTCGCATTTTTGCCTCGTTTTTTGTGTCCATTGTTGGGCAGCTTTTCGACACATGGTTTTTTTTCTGATGGTTTTCTATTTCCGGTTAAGTAATTAGGGTTGTTGACTAATATAGGTCATTGGGTTAGGGTTTTGGATGCCGCTGGATCCTATATGTATATTGTATTGTAAACAATGTATCACTATGAATGAATATATAATATGTTGGTTTTCCTAGTTTGGGTTTCTAGGGGAAAAATATCTGTGTAATGTTTGTATTTTCTATTGTATCTTTTTTGTTCTTTTACTGAAAATATGTTTGTAGTAAATATTGTACAAGGTTAAAATATACACCCCAACCCGTCAAACAAAGGGCATATAAGAATGGACACCCTCAGGACAACCAGTCTAAGCCACAAAAAAAGAAGGACAATGCAAAGATGAAGAAAGATACCGGGAAGTGGTGAAACTTGCATAAGAGACCTTGGAGTGAAACTACTAATTGCCACTCAAAGAATTTATTGGTGTGTTGGCATGTTTACAGACAGGTGTGCTTGTCATTGATGGAAAGATTAGAGTATGGAGCAATGGAAAAACATGGACAACGTAAGCTCAGGAGGATTAACACAGAGTTTCATGCAGTGCATAGGTGTGCACCAGGGACGAGGTTAACTCATTGCCAAAGCTCAAGAGAGATAGCATACTCAAGATCTTAGATGGATCAAAGGTTGAGGCCCTTGACACTTAGAAATTATTCCAAGTTAGGAGGATGTGTAAACTCGGGAGGAGAAGCGACAATGATTATTGGATCCCATTGAGAATTCCTGATGAACGTCAGATTTGAGTTGGAGGTCCGACTGGCATTAGATCTAGGAGAACCTGCATGTTCTTTAAAGAGCAAGGTGAAGCAGGGTTACAAAATCCCAAAAGTAGGAGGACAGTTTCGGATACCAGGAGTTGGAAGAGTCGAGACTCTTCATCATTAGGAGTCCTGGAATCGCGAAATGCGAAACGCCGAAATCTCGAAAGAAGGAGGACAGTTTTGGATACAAAGAGTTGGAAGAGTTGAGACTCTTCATCATCAGGAGTCCCAGAATCATGAAATGCAAAACGCCGAAATCTCGAAAGCAGGAGGACAGTTTCGGATACTGGGAGTTGGAAGTGTCAAAACACTTCATCACAGAAATACTAAAACGCTGAAATGCTAAACTCCGAAATCTCGAAACAGGCACATCAACAAAGAGTTTCGCAGACTGGGAAATAACTCCATTTTGGAGTTTCAGATACTGGGAGATGGAGGAGTCAAGACCCGAGACTCTTCATCACAGGAGTCCTGAAGTGCCGAAATGCGAAATTGTGAAATGCAGTTTTGAATAAGGATTGGTCACCGACGATGGTAACATCATCGAAGAGATGTAGAGAAGAGCTTGAAGAAATAAGATCTTTTTTTGGAGTTTCGGGGATCGAGAGTTGGAAGAGTCAGGGTGACTCGCAACAAATTCGCGAAACACGAAATTGCAAAATGCAATTTCGAATAAGGCTATGGTCACATCTGCGGAAGATGGAGGAAGGAGCTAGTGCAACCAAGCTCCATTTCGAGGATCACGACTTGGATTGTTGATACACTTGATCACACGAATGCCAAATTTCCAAATGCAAAAATGTCGAAATGGAAAAATGTCTATGTAGTCGGTGGTCATCGCCGATGGTCACGTAAGTGGAAGGAGATAGCATAGCTAGGCTCCATTTCAAGGTTCACACTGTAACTTCTAGAAACCACTGATGGTTTCTGCCAGAGGACTCGAATAGACTTCTATGTAATTTCCAGAGGAGATGAAGAGTCTCAAGGAATCTACCAGTGGAATGAAGACTGGTCATAGAGGCGATTGACAGATGGAAGAGCGTTGAAGCCTGTAACTACAACAGAGAGGTTGAGCTCAACTATAAAAGAGAAGACGAAGAGTCTCGACTACTGGAGAGGTGAAGGAATCTTGGCATAACACCCAATGATGATGGACACATGGGTTTAACTACCAGAGAAGCTGAAGAGTTTCAATGTTGATCAGACAGAGCACTCAACATGGGGAGAGCTTGCAGAAGCATGGAGAAATAGCATGCACAAGGTGCACAAAGACTATAAGTATGAAGAACAAAGAAGAGATGAGGGTTTCTGTTGTTGAGAGTGATTCAAGCATGTAGAAGGAGGAGTGTTCAGCAACTGAAATACAGAGAAGAGGAATGGTGCATTGGATGGACATGGCGCACATAGCATAAAAGGTAGAAGCACAAAAAGC
>ML816289.1:90228-127399 GCA_009831015.1 Picea engelmannii | reverse complement strand
CATAAAAGTTATGCACTTAGGAACTACCAAAGAAATGTGGGACAAACTCATTAGCAGTTATGAAGGTAATGAAAAGGTAAAGGATGCTAAGCTTCAAATCTACAGAGTACAGTTTGAACAGTTGAAGATGAAAGAAGATGAAACTGTTCGAAAATACTTTCTGAGAGTTAAAGAACTGGTAAATGCAATGAAAGCACTTGGTGAAAAAATTGAGGAACCTTCTTTAGTTCAGAAAATTTTGAGATCTCTACTAGATAGGTTCAACCCAAATGTCTCTTCTATAGAAGAACTTAATGATCTAAAAACCTTGGAGTTTGATCAACTTCTAGGAACATTGACTGCATATGAAATGAGAATAGTTAAAGATAAAACCACCTCCAGAGAAGCATCATTTAAGGCAGACAAGAATGAGGATTCCGAGCCTGATGAAATGGAAGCAAATTTTTTGAAGAGACTAAAGAAGGGATCAGGCAAATACAAAGGTAAACTGCCTTTCAAATGTTTCAACTGTGGTAAGATAGGTCATTTTGCAAATAAATGTCCTCACAAAAGAAAGGATCAAACATGTGATGATGAGGAGAAGCAAAAACACATAAATTTCTTTAAAGAGAATAATTTTAAGAAGAAAAGTCTTTGTGTAAACAATGATGATGATCCTTCAGATGATGAAGACAATGACTCCTCTATTGAATATAAACTAAATGACTTCATACTTATGGCCAAAGAGGATTATGATAATAAAATCACATGGAGTGAGGCTAATGAAGAAGAAGCCGTGGTTGATATGGAAGGAGAACTGATCAATGCACTGGAAGAGATTGACAGACTCATAATTAAGAACAGAAAGAAAAAACAATTGCTGATACAGTTCGAGAAAGACAATAAACAACCTGATGAAGACTTTGCCCTGCTAAAAGTGGAATTAGAAGAGGCAAAGAAAATCGAGGACATTCTGAAACAAAAGTTATCAAAAAAGAAGGCAAGATGTAAAGCTCTGGAAGAAGAAGTAGTGAAAACTAGGAAAGAATTGGAGAAGTTTCAAGCCTTGTATCATTAGAATCTGTCAAGTATCAAAGGATCAGAAGGATTAGCTACCATTCTGAATCAGCAAAGGAATCCAAAGTTGAAAACTGGTTTGGGTTATGAAAAGGGATCAAGCAGTGGTCAACCAAGAAACAAAGAATCCATCAAGTTTGTCAGATGTACAACCAATGACAACAACAAACCTGCAGAAACAAAGGAAGACAATCAGCTGCCCAGGAGGAGTAAAGAAAAAGGTACCAGGACTGAATCTGTAGAACAAAGAAATAATGCACTCCATGCTCAAGGAAATCATTAACATGGAAGAAATCAACCTGCTCAAAGAAGACAACCAGTTTTCAGGTACCAAGGATTTTTCTATGGATATTGTTTTTTCTGCTCTAATTTTGGTCACAAAGCTATAAACTGTTCTTTAAAATTTAGATATGAGCAAGCAAGACATTCAAGGTATAGATATCTGCCACAACAAAGAAGGAGATAGCCAAGTAACAAACCACCACAGACTGCAAATCACTTGATGGATGGGAAAAGGACACAGGTTAAGCATAACAATTGTTATGATCCTTTATTCGACGAACCAGAATGTTACATCTGTCATAACTATGGACACAAATCTATTGACTGTCGCTTAAGGAACTATGAACCAGATTTGAATTCCCCTGCTGAAAATGTCAAGGTTTGGAAGAAGAAAGAAAGTGACAAGTGTGTATTAGTGTTGTCAGCTCAAAGACAAAAGAACCCTTGGTATATAGATAGTGGATGCTCCAAACATATGATGAGAGACAAAGGTAAGTTTCTATCTCTAAGTGAAAGAAAATCGAGAAACGTAACCTTTGGAAATGATGCTCCAGGTAAAATAAAGGGTAAAGGGATGGTGAGTTTAAGTAATGGAAAAGGAAAATCCCAAGATGTTCTGCTTGTAGATGGGCTGAAACATAATCTACTCAGTGTAAGTCAAATGTGTGACAGAGGATGTGAAGTGGTATTCACATACAAGGACTGCAAGATAAAGTCTGTAAACTCAGGACAAGTGGTGACCAAAGGCATAAAGACATAAAATAATGTATATGTGCTGAAAGAAGATAGAGAAGAGTGTCATCTAAGCAAACATGATGAAATATGGTTATGTCATAGGAGACTTGGACATCTAAACTTTGACCACTTAATCAAGCTCAAAAATCTTGAGGCAGTAAAAGATCTTCCGAGAATATCAAAGCCCCAAGATTCTATGTGTAAACCCTGCCAAGTAGGAAAGCTAAACAGGACACAGTTTAAGTCCAAGAGCTCTACTTCAAAAGAGAAACCACTCCAACTAGTTCATATGGATTTATGTGGACCATCAAGACAGGAAGGCACAGGGGAAGAAAACTGCTTCATGCTGATTATTGATGATTACTCCAAAATTACTTGGGTTGCCTTTCTCAAGGAAAAAGCTGAAGCATTTGAGAAGTTTAAAAAATTTAAGGCTTTAATTGAGAATCAAACAGGCAAGAGGTTAAAGGTAGTAATATCAGACAGAGGAGGAGAATTTATGTCAAGTGATTTCAAGGAATTCTGTGATAAGCATGAGATCAAGAGAGAATACACAATCCCAAGAACTCCACAACAAAATGGAGTAGTTGAGAGGCAAAACAGAACAATGCAGCAAATGGCCAGGTCAATGATGAATGAGAATAACATTGGTCAAACCTACTGGGTAGAGGTAATACACACAAAAATCCATGTTCTTAACAAAGCCCACCTCAGACCACAAAGTGACAAGACACCTTATGAACTGTGGTATGGGAGACCTGCCTCAATCAAACACTTCAAAGTCTTTGGGAGTAAGTGTTACATAAAGAATAATGATGAGAACCTTGGCAAATATGATGATAGGGCTGATGAAGGTATCTTTTTAGGGTATGCTACAAACAATAAAGGATACAGATGCTATAATAAGAGGCTGCATAAAATGGTTGACTGTATTGACATAAAAGTTGATGAAGGAATCCCAACAAGAGAGGTGCACAATAATGAGTCTTCTACAGAGGACACAACTAAAGCTGAAGATGAACAAGTCTAAGAATCAGAAAATGAAGACTCTGAATCAGATGAAGAAACAAATACTCAGATAGAATCAAATCAGTAGACAACTTCAAATTTCTCCTCCAGAATCACTCAAAAGAATCATCCTGCAAGTTAGATAATTGGTGAAAAAGACAAAGGTGTACAAACCAGGAGAAAGATAATCAAAGACATCGAACAATCACATATAGCTTTCATATCCATGCTGGAACCCAAGAATTTTAATGAAGCTAGCAAAGATGACCATTGGGTGAAAGAAATGAATGGTGAACTTGATCAGATTGAGAAAAAAAATATGTGGGAGATGGTTCATAAACTTGAAGGTAAAAATATCATTGGTTCCAAATGGATCTTTAAGAATAAGTTGAATGAGAAGGGACAAGTTGTCAAGAACAAAGAAATATTGGTCTGTAAAGGCTATGCTCAAATAGAAGGACTGGATTTTGATGAAACATTTGTGCCCATAGCAAGATTAGAAGCTATCTGGATAGTTCTTGCCTATGCTTGTCATAAAAGGTTTAAAGTCTATCAAATGGATGTCAAGTCAACTTTTCTAAATGGATATTTAAATGAAGAAGTCTATATGGAACAACCAGAGGGTTTCGAATTGTCTGATAACCCTGACTTAGTATGCAAGCTGAAGAAAGATTTATATGGGTTAAAACAAGCCCCTTGTGCTTGGTATCATAGATTGGATATGTATCTCAAAGACAAAGGGTTCAAGAGAGGAACAATTGACAACAATCTATATATCAAAACAAAGGATAATGATTTGCTCACCATGTTGGTCTATGTAGATGACATTATCTTCATATTTAATAACGATTCATTGGTACAATGGTTTGCTTCTGCCATGGAGTCTAAGTTTGAAATGTCTATGATAGGTGAACTATCATTTATTCTTGGTCTAGAAATTACTCAGAGGTCTGAAGGGATGTTCATTTCTCAAGAAAAATATCTAAGAGAAATGTTGAAAAGGTTTCAAATGGAAGATTCTAAACCTATGGGCACACCTATGGTTACTGGATGCAAATTAAGCAAGGATGATGACTCACCTGATGTTGATCAAAGTTCATATAGGTCAATGATAGGCAATCTACTGTACATCACAACATCTCGTCTAGACATAATGCATGCTGTTGGAATGGTAAGAAGATATCAGTATGCACCTAAACAGAGTCATTTGCTAGCTGTCAAAAGGATATTCAGATATTTGAAAGAAACAATGAACTATGGCCTATGGTATCCTAAGAATCAGAATTTTCAATTATCAGTCTACTTAGATGATGATTGGGCTAACTGCATGGATGAAAGGAAAAACACGAGTGGAGGTGCGTTCTTCTTAGGAGATTCTCTAGTAGCATGGTTGAGTAAAAAGAAAGGTTCCATTTCTTTATCAACTACAGAGGCAAAGTACATTGCTGCTGCTACCTATTGCACTCAGGTATTATGGATGATACAAACACTTGCAGACTTGGATGTAAAATACACTGCACCGATCCCAATTTATCGTGATAACACTAGTGCCATCAGTGTGTCCAAGAATCCTGTATTCCACTCCAAAACCAAGCATATTCCCATAAAATACTATTTTCTAAGAGAGTAGGTCACCAATAAGATTGTTCAGGTCCATTACATTCCAACCACATAACAAATTGCAGACATCTTTACTAAACCCCTAGCCAAGACACCATTTGAATATCTTCGTCAGAAGCTGGGTGTCATCCCGTCTCACACCTAAGAGAGTCCATCCTGTTAGGGGGAGTTTGTATTGATTGAATATCTTATACCTTGGAAAAATGCTGCAACAGCTCAGGGGGAGCATGTTTTCTTTGACATTGATGTCAAAGGGGGAGAAAAGGAGTGGTTCAGACTGGATGCTACAGTTGGAGGTCCAAATAGATTAGCACAGTCGTTCAGGGTTGCCATCAATGCCAAAGGGGGAGATTGTTGGCATGTTTACAGGCAGATGTGCTTGTCATTGATGGGAAGATCAGAGTATGCAGCGATTCCAAAACAGGGACAACGTAAGCTCAGGAGGATTAGCGCAGAGTTTCACACAGTGTGTAGGTGTGCACCAAGGACGAGGTTAACTCATTGCCAAAGCTCAAGAGAGATAGCGTACTCAGGATCTTAGACAGATCAAAGGTCGAGGCCTTTGACACTTAGAAATTATTCCAAGTTAGGAGGATGTGTAAGCCCGGGAGGAGAAGCGACAGTGATCATTGGATCCCATTGAGAATTCCTGATGAACGTCATATTTGATCCCGAGGTTCGACCGAAATTGGATCCAGGAGAACCTTCATGTTATTTAAAGAGCAAGGTGAAGTGGGGTTACAAAATCCCGAAAGCAGAAGGATAGTTTCAGATACTGGGAGTTGGAAGAGTCGATACTCTTCATCATCAAGAGTCCCGGAATCGCAAAATGCGAAACACCGAAATCCTGAAAGCAGGAGGACAATTTCGGGTACCGGGAGTTGGAAGAGTCAAGACTCTTCATCATCGGGAGTCTCGGAATTGCGAAATGCGAAACTCCAAAATCCTGAAAGCAGGAGGACAGTTTCAGATACCGAGAGTTGGAAGTGTCAAAACACTTCATCACAGAAATACCGAAACACCGAAATGCGAAATGCCGAAATCCTGAAACAGGCACATCAACAAAGAGTTCCACAGTCTGGGAAATAACTCCATTCCATAGTTTCATATACCGGGAGATGGATGGGTCAAGACTCGAGACTCTTCATCACAGGAGTCCCGAAGTGCCGAAACGCGAAACTGTGAAATGAAGTTTTAAATAAGGCTTGGTCACCATCGGTGGTCACATCATCGAAGAGATGTAGAGAAGAGCTTGAAGAGATAAGATCCTTTTTCGGAGTTTCAGGGATCGAGAGTTGGAAAATTCAGAGTGACTCGCAACAAATTCATGAAACGCGAAATTGTGAAATGCAGTTTTGAATAAGGCTATGGTCATAGCCAATGGTCACATCTGCGGAAGATGGAGGAAGGAGCGAGTGCAACCAAGCTCCATTTTGGGGATCGGGACTTGGAGTGTCAAGACACTTGATGACACGAATGCCGAATTTCCGAATGCCGAAATGGAAAAATGTCTATGTAGTCGGTGGTCACTGCCGATGGTCACGTAAGTGGAAGGAGCTAGCATAGCTAGGCTCCATTTCAAGGTTCGCACTGTAACTGCTAGAAACCACTGATGGCTTCTGCGAGAGGACTCGAAGAGACTTCTATGTAATTGCAAGAGGAGCTGAAGAGTCTCAAGGAATCTGCCAGTGGAATGAAGACTGGTCATAGAGGTGAGTGACAGATGGAAGAGCGTTGAAGTATGTAACTGCAACAGAGAGATTGAGCTCGACTATGAAAGAGAAGATGAAGAGTCTCGACCACTGGAGAGGTGAAGGAATCTCGACATAACACCCAATGATGATGGACGCATGGGTTTAACTGCCAAAGAAGCTAAAGAGTTGCAATGATGATCAGGCAGAGCACTCGACATGGGGAGAGCTTGCAGAAGCATGGCGAAATAACATGCATAAGGTGCACAAAGACTATAAGTATGAAGAAAAAAGAAGAGATGAGGGTTGCTGTTGTTGAGAGTGATTCAGGCATGTAGAAGGAGGAGTGGTGCAACAATTGAAATACAAAGAAGAGGAATGGTTTATTGAATGGACATGGCGCACTGAGCATAAAAGGCAGAAGCACAGAAAGAATAAGGCATGTGTGCAACAAGACAATGAGACAGTAAAGGAAGGCTGAGGTGCTCTTGTAGAGAAAAACTGAAGATCAGAAAGGGCAAGAAGATGCAGACAAAGAGACACTGATACATGAGATCAGAGCAGCATAGCATAACAATGATAAGTCTGGTAAGCCAATGATAAATATTGTATCACTGTGATAAATTTATATATAGAAAATATTTATATTTCAGGGTGGAAGGGAGGTGCTAGGGAGGACTGTTGTCCTCATAGGTTCAAGTGGGTGCTTGAACACATGGAGTTGAAGCTTCCATCTGGTTGTAGCTAGAAAAACTAGGGTGGAAGGGTGGTGCAAGGGAAAACTATTGTTCTCTCATATACAGGTTGGTGCCTATGTGACTAGAAGTTGGTGCTTCCATCTAGTTAGTGATGGAACATATAGGGAGTTGTTGCTTCCTTCTAGTGGGTGCTAGAGAAACCATGGAGTTGGTGCTTCCTTCTAGTGGGTGCTAGAGAAACCAGGGAGTTGGTGCTTCCTTCTAGGGGGTGCTAGAGAAACTAGGGAGTCGGTGCTTTCTTCTAGTGGGTGCTAGAAAATCCAGAGAGTTGGTGCTCTCAACAAGTAGTAGCTTGAAAAACAGAGGTTGTAGCCTCATTATGAGTTTGTGCTCGTAAGTATGATAATGTACATAATGTAAAGTATACTTATCATATAAAGAAGAAGAGGTTTTTACCCTTTATGGGTTTCCTCAAGAAATATCTGTCTCTGTGTATCTCATATATGTGAATGATGCTGAATGTTCTATTGCTTACTTCCCTGCATTACTATGATTGTCATTAAGTGATTTGCAAAGAGTTTAAAATAAGCATAATTGTTTAAGCACGGTAACAACTGATTCACCCCCCCTTTCAGTTGTCCAACATGGTGGCTGAGGTGAAATCCTCTGAATCAGATGTGGGTTCCGACTCTGAGTCAGAACTAGAAAAGGGGAGACAAATCATTGACACGAAACCGAGTGCCACTGTTGCTACCACAAGGATCCATCCCAGTGAACCTGATGAGATAGAGGAAAGTGAGTGCCTCTTTCATTCACATGTGTAGGTGAAAGGCACCCCATTACACTTCATCATTGATAGCGGTAGCCAGAAGAACCTCATCTCAACAAATGTCATCAAGCTATTGGAACTGTCGACAATGTCACACCCACAACCCTACACCATCAGATATCTCTACTAAGGAAGCGATATCCGCGTCAGCCAACAATGTCGCATGTCCTATGACATCAAGCCCTTCAAAGATGAGGTATTGTGTGATGTTTTTCCCCTTGAAGTTTGTGATATTATTTTGGGCCAACCTTATTTATGGAAATGTCATGTTGTATATGAGTCTAGGCCTCACAATGTTATTATTACTTTGGATATGAAATTGTACAGGATACCAGAGGTAGTCCCACCTAGTGCCATTTCCTTGATCTATTCCAAGAAATGCAGGAAGGTCATCTATCAGACTGAGAAGCTTGTCTTCTTGATGATTTTATCTTAGAGTGGGAGAAAAATTGCAGCCACATCCATGGCCTCCACATCTGATCTCTCCATGCAACAAAACAAGTGAATAAGGTAATGGAAGAATAAAAAGACATATTCTCCTCACCTACTAGGGTACCTATGCACTGTCAGGTCAATCATTCCATCGATATGACCCCCAATGCAACACTACCCAATGGGCCAATCTATCATCACTCTTTGTTAGAAAATGAGGAGCTCAAGCATAAGATCCAAGAACTACTCCAAAAGGGGCACATCCAACCCAACTCATCACTTTTTGGAAGCCCAATCGTGATTATGTCGAAGAAAGATGGGACATGGCCACTATGCATTGATTACCGAGCCCTAAATAAAATCACAGTCAGGAATCAATACTTGATTCCCTGAATCGATGATCTCCTTGATCAAATCAAGGGGGCCAAATAATTTAGTAATATTTATCTGAGGTTTGGCTACCATCAGGTCCTAATAGAGGAGACAGATGTATGGAAGACTGCTTTGAAGTCAAAAGAAGGAATTTTTGAATGGCTGGTCATGCCCTTTGGTTTGAGAAATTCCCCAACAACTTTCATGAGGATGATGGACGATATCTTGCAACCTTTCAGCAATTAGTTTCTAGTAGTGCATATATGTGACATCCTCAAATACAACAATACTTGGGTGGAACACTTGCAACATATTCAACAAGTTCTACACATTCAACGACAACACAAGCTATATACCAACTTGGAAAATGATCCTTCAACATGGACATGGTCTAGTACCTATGATACATTGTTGATGAGCATGGTGTCCATGTGGATCCAACCAAGATTCAGGTCATCTGTGAGTGGCCAACCCCAACTATGCTCAATGATATTTGTATCTTCTTATGCCTTTCCAATTTATATCGTAGGTTCATGTTGGGATTCTCCCATATTTCATGGTCCCTCATCCAAGTAGCTAGGGTGGTGATAAGAAAATTTTTGTGTGGGGAATGTCCCAACAACAAGTGTTTTATAATTTGAAGCAATGTGTGTGCTCAACCCTAGTGTTTTCATTAACCAACCTGCAACATCCCATTGAGATCAAGACAAATGCTTCAGACTACGATGTGGGCACAATTCTCACTCAACACAACCACCCAATGGCCTATCATAGTGAGACACTATCATATGCCATCCGTAAGTACCCTACTTACGATAATGAAATGTACTCAATTGTGCAAGAATTCCTGCAGTGGAGGCATTACATTCTCTGGAAGGAGACAATCATCCACACTTATCATAAGCCATTGTAGTTCATGTAGACACAAGGAAAATTGCAGAATGACCAACATCAAAAGTGGTCCACATACTTGCAATAGTTTCACCTCAAAATCAAGTATAAGACATGAAGTACCGACCATGTCATTAATTTCCTTAGTCAACCTCCAGTCATGACACTCGCCATTGTGCTATACTCTTGTGGCCACAAGACCTCCTGATGGCCCCAAATCTATGAGAAAGATCCTGACTTTTCCACCACCTACCATATGTTGGACACAAACACAACTGTCACTAATTTACATATTCAAGATAAGATGTTGTGCCCTCTGGGCCATATCTACATTCCATTAGGAGAGCAAGTGAAGCTTATTTGGGAAAATCCCATTACAGTCGGGTGGTAGGAAACTTCAGCATAGAAACGATAATGGCAATGTTGCATCAAAATTTCTACTGGTCAAAATTTCGACAGGATGTCAACATGTATATCAAGTCCTACACTTCCTGCACTATTGCCAAACTAACCACTAAGAAACAAGGCCTGTACACCCCTCTTCCTATTCCTAATATTCCCCAGGAATCCATCTCACTAGACTACATGTCGAGACTTCCATCCACCAAGAGGAGAAATGACTGTGTTTTTGTGGTTGTTGATCGCTTTTCCAATATGGAAATTTTGACCGCTTGTAAGAATAACATCACAGTAGAGGCCACTGCCGAGATATTATTTGAATGAGTGTGGGTACATTTTGGGATAACACAAACTGTTATCTCCGATTGGGAAATCCAGTTCCTCAACACATTCTGGTCGAGCCTCTGGTCACTACTAGACACCAAGCTCACTATATCCATTGCCTTCTACCCCCAAACAAATGGACAAACTGAGGTCATCAACTACGTGATCATGCATATCCTACACATGTACAATTCCAATAACCCACACACATGGGATGAGAGTCTTCCCTATGTTCAACACAGCTATAACAGAGCCATGAATATCTCAACCAACCACAACCCCTTTGAGGTGGGGTTGGGATTTCAACCATTGGGTCCCATGGATGTTGCACTACCCCTTGCGACCACCCAGGAAATCTCATCCCATTATCCAACTAAAGTTTAAAAAGACACCCATTCCATTGAATGGATCCAACACATCCACCAATAGGTTCAGGATATTTTACAGAAGCCCAATTCCAAGCACAAGCAACGCCATGATCAACACTGGTTTTCACACAAGTTTGAGGTGGGGTAAAATGTTTGGTTGCATTTGTAGAAAGAACGGCTTATAGGGCCTCATCAAAATCTTCTTCCACTCTGCTATGGACCTTACAACATCACCAAGGTTGTGGGAGATAATTATTTTGAGCTCAACATTCCCCCCTTCCTTGGCTTGCATCGAGTGTTCAATGTGGATCTCCTTTGGCCATATTTTGCACAATTATTGGACACCTCAAAGATAACATAATAGTTGAAACCAATAGAGATCAACCTTGGATACATGGAAAATGAATTCAATGATCATATAATGGACACACATGTCAAGGAAATCACCAACAGAGGATCCATCTTTATCGGGTTGTCAAAGCAGGGAAAGTCTTGCACCAAGGAAAGTGGCTCACCAGGGGCCAAATTCAATATAAAATTATTCATCTGATGGGGGAACTCAATGAAATGGAGATAATTGATTCCTAAAGGGGGAGGATTGATTCATGTGGATATCAACGGCCACCCACCTATTCCAACTAGTTCATCTTGGATTTTTTTCAGTTTTGCAGTTGTTTCCTAGTTTTCGGGTCATGAACTTCCAGGGTCATTTTGAGGACCTTAAATTTTTTTTTATGGCTGACCACAGTCAATTTGACATTAATTTAATTTTTTTTTATGGCATAATGTGTATTCCTTGGATAGACCTTTCTAGTGGGATATTGTGTAGCTAAAACAAAGATCATATGCAAAAGTTACGACCCCGCGAAGTTGATGTACCAACTTACCCCAATGGGGCCCACATGACTTTTGGCACTTCATCTCATAGGGTGAATACCCTCATTATTTACATTTTCACTCACCTCAGATTCCTTCAGGGATGCTATTAAGGAACAATACTACCCTGTTGGAATTTATGATGACCTGTATACAAAATGGATGACACTGCATCAGGAAAGGGACCAAGTAGTGCCATAGTTCACAAATATCTTCCATACCTTGCACACCTAGCGAGGTATCAAAGATTTTGAGGGAAATTTGGTGCTCAAGGACTGTGATGGTATGCATAGATACATCCAGGAAGAAATGGAGTTTATGGAAATCTCTTCCTTGGGTGTGGCTTATCGATATGCCATCAAAATTGAGTAGAAGCTTAAACAAAAGATGAAACAGTTTGGGTATGGGAACCCCTCACAACAGAAGCAGAGCAAAGGCAACCCCAAACCACTGAACAAAGGGAAGAGAAAATATGGACAACCTCAGGACAACCAGTCTAAGCCACAAGTAAAGAAGAATAACGAAAATATGAAGAAATATACCAGGAAGTGGTGCGACTTCCATAAGATCCCCTGACATAACACCATTGATCATCGCTCAAAGTAGTCATTGGTGGCTAAGGTGAAATCCTATGAATCATTTGTGGGTTCTAACTTTGAGTGATAACCAAAAAAGGGGATATGGATGATTAACGCGGAACCCAATGCCACTATTTCTACCTCCAAGATCCAACCCGATGAACCTGATGAGCCAGAGGAAGGAGAGCGCATCTTTCATTCACAGATGTGGGTGAAAGGAACCCTACTACACTTCATCGTTGATAGTAGTAGCCAGAAGAAAATCATATCAATGGAGGTCGTCAAGTGATTGGATCTTCTGAAAATGATGCACCTGCATCCCTACACCATCAAATGGCTCTACCAACGAAGCGATCTTCGCATCAGCCAACAATGTCGCTTGTCCTATGACATCAATACCTTCAAAGATGAGGTATTGTGTGATGTTTCTCCCCTTGAAGTTTGTGATGTTCTTTTGGGACAACCTTATTTATGGAAATGTCATGTTGTATATGAGTCTAGGCCTAGCAGTGTTATTATTACTTTGGATAGGAAATTGTACATGATACCCAAGGTAGTCCCACCTGATGCCATTTCCTTGATCTTTGCCAAGAAATGTAGGAAGTTCATCTCTCAAACCGATACATTTTTTCCCTTTCATGATTCACTCTCAGAGTGAGAGAAAAAATGTAGCCACATCCATGGCCTCTATGACCAACCTCTCCATTTAGTCATAAGGTCATGGAAGAATACAAAGACATCTTCTCCTCACCTATTAGGGTACCTCTGCACTGGCAGGTTAATAATTCCATCAATCTGACCCCAAGTGCATTGTTACCCAATGGGATAGTCTATCACTACTCTCTGTTAGAAAATGAGGAGATCAAGCGTCAAATCCAATAACTACTCCAAAAGGGGCACATTTAACCCAAATCATAACCTTATAGAAGCCCAATCGTGCTTGTGCAGAAGAAAGACAGGACCTGACAAATCTCCATTGATTATTGGGCCCTAAATAAAATCACAGTAAGGAACCAGCATATATTCAATTCGATTGGCTTCCCCAAATTGACGATCTCCTTGATCAGTTCAAGGGGGCCAAATACTTCATGTTGGCACAAGGGTAAACCCAGGGTTTAATGATACAACAACGCACCAACAAAACCCTAAATATCGACCCTTTCAGCAACATCTTTGAAGCAGATGAAGTCTCACTCGAGGTAGAGGCAACAATGCAGAGTGCTCTATTGACCGCTTCTTTCACTTCGAGTTTC
This sequence comes from Picea engelmannii, assembly GCA_009831015.1. Taxonomy (NCBI): domain Eukaryota; kingdom Viridiplantae; phylum Streptophyta; class Pinopsida; order Pinales; family Pinaceae; genus Picea; species Picea engelmannii. The sequence goes on along the minus strand of ML816289.1, from coordinate 113,987 downwards.
TCCGCGAGCAACTGTTCCTTTTCTTACTACGTTTGCACTTTCTCCTTATCAAACTTTGTCTGGAAAGCAATCTTCTCCTGCTCTAGAACTCTGCGTTTTTCTACAAGTACTCCATGTACTTGCTTCAAATCCTAGGTGGCTTGTTTTGTTTCCTCTTGTGCCCATCGGAGGCGAGCTTTGACTGTATCAGCTAGTCGATGGAGTTGGGCTGGCTCTTCTCCCAACCTTGTTCTCCTGATGGAAGAGGCGCAATGGAGACTGCACGACTGGACTAAAGAGAATGTTGTACCCCTCAGAGTTCGACTTCAATTCTGTCATACATTTATTCCTGCTTGGCTTCTTGTTTCTTTGCATTTTCCAGTGAAGCATCATTTAGGGATGCTATAATAAAGTCAAAATCATCAAGGGTGAGGACAATCTGCATCTTGGTCATGGAGGCTTTCAATTTCTTTTGGGAAGAAAGTTTCAGGGGAGAAACCTTCCTCTTCTTTAGGGGATCAACTTTGTCTCTGGGCGGTGTTACTTCGTCTTTCTTCTGTTTAGTTTCTACTTCGTCATCACCCCCTCGGTTAGGTGACACTGAAGCAGTCTTTCCTAAGGCGTTGCTAAAATATTGGACCTCTTCAATCTTCTTCGTTTTGTTGGGTCCGAGTGTATCATGCGCAGTTTCTGGGCTGTCAGGGTCGGATATCTCTGCAATGTCTGTTGGAATGAGGAGGTCCACAGACCATTCCTTAGTGATCTCCTCTAGGTCCTCTTCTATAAGTTTATAATATGGCTGGAGTTGCTGCTTGTGTTCATCGCCTCGCGCTGTAATGTTAATGAAATGTCAATTTGTGCTGAAATTCATCAAATGTCAGAATCTCTGTAGGGTGTTTGGAGTCATACAAGGCTCAACTTCAATGGCTCTCAGTTGGAGGTAATATGTATGAAAAAAAACATTCGACTGCCACTATTTGTTCATATCACTTGAATACCAAAGGGTAGCGAACTTCCTAGTAAGCAATTCGAACGGTTCTATATCCAGGAAGTTCGCACCTTCCGAAATCTCCTAGGAAACAAAGGCAATGAGGATCAGATGAAATATGAAATGAAATTCATAACCCTGATCCTATGCTTCTCTACAATCTATCTCCAACTGGTTAACTAGTTACTTCATCCAATTCATCTGTAGGCCTTCCGTACACTTCCCTGTGAGGTCAACGACAAATCCTGTAACCTGTGTAGGTTGTTTTTTCCTTACTAATTTCCCTGCAATTAACTGATAGGTGAGGCACACCACACCACTCTAGATGGAAGCTACCTTGTATCCTCACATCCCTTTCTCAACATCTCCTTATGTATCCTTGATCTTCTATGCTAGTGTGCGATCTGCGGCTTTTCCTGGATAAAAGTCTTGTGGATTGGGTCCTTGCATACTTAGTCCTGTGATCCTGTGGATCAACATTGGGTCGACTGTAATACGACGGTCTAGCCACAAGTAGCTGCCATGGAAGCATGAAAATAGGAGCTTAATGCATGGTTTAACCTCCTGGTGCCTTCCAAAGTGAAATATCTTCATTACATTTAACAGGGTGGACTGCGCGAGGTCCATAGTCCACTACTGAGGGATTATATTTGAGTTCTTTCCCTTTGTCCTGGTCAGGTATTTATACAGGGCAAGCATACTGTAGTTTTTTCGATCTTCGAAGTTGAAGTCATTGAAATTCAACACTGGGATCTTGTCTTGCTGCGCTCTAACTACGCGCATCCCTTTCAGGAGGTACGCAATGAGCATGGTGTACTCGAAATCTCTGGATACACTATCACGACTTACCGCGCCGACTAAAGGCAAGATATAGTCGGGTAATATAGATGGAATCAACTTCACATTGGCTAGATCGTTTCTTTGTTTGGTTCTCTTCTCTGCTGTTGGTCGGGATGGCCCTGATCCGTGAGTAGTTGACGAATAGGCTTGCACTCCTCTCATTGATGATGCTTGTACACCTATAGACATCGACATTACTCTCACATTCATGAGGTCGATGAGAAATTCTTTGACAAATTTCTCTGCAACACTAAGCTCGTCCAACATACACGCTTGAGGTTAACAATCTCGAGTTCACAGAGTAATTTCCCAATGCAATGTGATAGATAGCAAGAGCACAGTGATCACTGTATGAAAATTAAATAATCCGTGGCCTCAAGTTCACGGTTAGCAAAAGTGTTCTCAGTGCATGGCGTGAATCGATAAATAGAGAGCTCGACAATAGGTCTCTTCCAATGGGTAAGAAGCCTTCATTAACTCAGTTTGGCCCGTTATGGTGCAGTCCCAACGGTCTGGTGGCGAGATGTCTGACCATAAATGCCTTTCTTCCCATTCAGGGCATCGTTCTAATGGTTATACTATTCCCAACAACTATATTTCTTCGCCATGACGAAGTGCCATGTGACGTTGCTCTGATATCCTGGCGAAGTTCCAATTTTGCAATTTTTCCTTCTACGAAGTTCCTTCTGGATCTTTCTACAACTTCTCGATCTTAGGTCTCTTCTTACTTAGTTTTCTAGCCTTCTTTCCAGTGAGATTTGTCTCGGTATTTTTTTTTCCATTCTGATTCTTATCTTCTTTTGACATAGTTACTTTGCGCTATTGATATTATTTCCTAAGATTCAAAGGTAATACTTCTTCTCTATCTGGGGTAGGGACTTCAGTCTTCTGTGGGCCTTCTAGTGTTCCTGCAACTTTGACATCCGGGTCTCTATTTTTAAGTGGCTTCGATCTATTCTTATGTTCTTCAATCAAGTGTGTGATCCTTCTAGTCATGAAATCTTTTAACTCTTGCTTCTTCTGTTTTAAAAATTCTTCTTCTTCCTTCCTCCTGGCCCGATCTCTTTCAATCCAAGGCTTTCCTAGTAACATAGAAAATGGTGTGTTGTCCTCAATAAATTTAATAATCTCAAACTCTTTCTCTATCGAAGTTACATTGGCATTCATAGATATCTGGGTGAGCTTTCCACATAGGTTTATCAGCTTCCCTCTAAATATCCCTATTCCTCCCAATGAAGGAGTCATAGCAGGATTTCCTATAATTTCCCAAGTTCTTTCTATCATGATATTCACTTGTGTTTCCTCGTCTAGAACACAGTTAATGTCGAAGTCTCCTATTATTGCTTCAATGTACTCTTTTTCTTTAAACACCTCTGATAAAATGACATGTCGGTGGTCATTCAGGGTTTCTTTCATCTGTAACAATACTTTCTCTAATTCTTTTCGGGGTTCTGCCATAATCTTAGTTTCTGGATCTGCCTTAGGGTTTTCTTGTCTCATGTTCATTCCTTCAAGCTTAGAAATCATTCTAGGGAAATCCAATACTTCATGGTCTATAGCTTTACAACAAAGACAAATAGGCCTTCTACCAGGGCATTCCTTAGCTAAATGACCCGGTCTTCTGCAACTGTAACAAAGGGTTAATCCTCTCTTTCTCTTAAATGATCACCAACCTTTCCTGTACTGCGCTTTAGGATCATGGTATCTAACCTGCAAAAAAATCTTTCTAGGATCCTTCATCCATTTGTTAGTCCAAACATTGTTTCTATGCATAGGTATAACATATCTTTCATTATTATTATTAGATCTATTCATATCAAATTTCCTTTCTTCTATTAGTGCCCTATTTTTCAAGCTAGGATGAATCTATCAAACATACCTAGATCCATACTTTTAGAAACAAAAAATTCCACTTATTTGACCTCTTAAGAGCACAAAGCTTTTAGATCTAAAACTTTTCATTATTCTTACCTTTATTAGAGCACAAAGAATTCATATATTACCTCTTTTCTTCATATCAGACTTCTTTTCTTTAGCACAAAGCTTCACAACTAAGTAGAGTATTGCGCACTAGAGCGACAGATCTACATATAGAGATTTTACACTTTTAGGTCAAATCTTCACACAAAGATTCTTCTTCTCCAGTTCCCAAATATCACAGTTTCAGGTCCCAGTAATGAAACCATTTGTTGGCACAGGGGCAGACCTAGGGTTCAACGCTACAACAACGCACCAACAAAAACCTAACTACCGACCCTTTCTGCAACACCTGCGAAGCAGATGAAGTCTCACCCAAGGTAGAGGTAGGGGTGGTTGCAGGACTCCAGTGTCTGCAACCTTAGCTGGGACACAAATTTGTGATTCTAACACTTAACAACGCACTCAGTAGTTAACATTCATCAATATCCAGTTCTTAGTTACAGCGCAGTTAAACCCTAATTACAGAGCATTGCATCATTCAACCAGATCTAGCATCTAATAACACTTAGCATGACAAAACATATCATATCTTAATGGATTCAGGCACTAAGCACATGCATCTAAGTCATATCTAACATCTATCCATACTCTTAAGCACTAAGCATCAACAGATCTATCTATCTATATCAAAGCACTTAGTACACTAACATATAAGCACATCAACACATCACACAAAGTAGAGCAACACAACATGTACGTGGTTCACCCCCACCCTGGCGCTACGTCCACCAACTCTTCGCCTTCTTTATTAGCTTCTTCAATCGATTACATGCACGAAGCCACAAAAACCCTACTTCGTAGAGGACAAGAGACCTGCACAACTCGCTAGATCCTCCTTCCTTGCGTTACAACACAAAGCCTTCCATGGTCTGTTACAACCACTTGCACTTAGCTCTGCAAGTCTCCCACAGTATGCACAAAGCACTTACAACCCTTCGATCACATAGATCCAACCCTAGAACTTAGCCATTCCTTACTAATTCTATATCACATAGATACGCCCCCCACATAGATTCCTAGACATCTATTTATACATTACAAAATAGGCCTAAGCATGGGTAAACCCGTGGGCCGACATCCCATACCCATTATATAATCCCAAATCCCAAAAAGGACCCAAAAAGGGGCCGAGATCCCATGATCTCCGCTTCGTATTGTGCTCCACCTTCGACAGGCTGTCGAAGTCCCAAAACTAGGTCCAACATGACCAAGAATCCTCAAAACTTGGTCAAGGGCCAACACTTCATTAATATTGATCTGAAGTTTGGGTACAATTAGGTCCCAATAGAGCATACATATATATGTAAGACTGCCTTCAAGTCAAAATAAGGTCTTTTTGAATGGTTGGTCATGCCCTTTGGTTTGACAAACGCCCCAAAAACTTTCATGAGGATGATGGACAATATCTTGTGGAATTTCAAAAATTATTTTGTAGTGGTGTATCTGGATGACATCCTCATCTACAACAAGACTTGGGTGGAACACTCGCATCATATTCAATGGGTTTTTCACACTCTATGACAACACAAGCTATATGCCAACTTGGAAAAATTCTCATTCACCATGGACAGGGTCCAATACCTAGGATACATTGTTGATGAACATGGTGTGCATGTGTATCCAACCAAGATCCAGGTCATCCATGACTAGCCAACCCCAACCATGCTCACTAAAGCTTCAAAGCTTCTTATGCCTTGCCAATTTTTATCACAGGTTCATGTTGGGATTCTACCATATTGCATGGACCCTCAGTCAAGTAACCAGAGGTGGTGGTAAGGAAATATTGTGTGGGGTATGTAAAAAAAAAACGCATTCAATGATTTTAAGAAATGCTTGTGCTCAACCCTAGTGCTTTCATTACCTAACCTGCAACAACCATTTGAGATCGAAATAGATGCTTCAAACTATGATGTGGGTGCAGTTCTCACTCAACACGACCACCTTGTGGCCTATCATAGTGAGACACTATCAGATGTCATTCGTAATTACCCTACTTACTACAAAGAAATGTACTCCATTGTGCAAGATTTGTTCCAGTGGAGGCATTACATTCTTGGGAAGGAGACAAACATCCAAACTTTTCATAAGCCACTGTAGTTCATGCAGACACAAGGAAAGTTGCAAAAATATCGCCATCAGAAGTGGTCCACATACTTGTAGTAATTCCATCTCAACATCAAGTATAAGACATGAAGTAACAACTCCATAGTTCATTTCCTTAGATAACCTCCATTCACAACACTCACCACGGTGCTAGACTCTTGCAACCACGAGACCTCCAGATGGCCCCAACTCTATGAGAAATATCTTGACTTTGCCACCACCTACCAGATGTTGGGTGCAAAAAAGGTTGTCACCAATTTCCGTATTCAGGACGAGATGTTGTGCCATATGGGCCATCTCTGCATTCCATCAAGTGAGTGAGAAAATATGACTTGGGAATCCCACTACAGTCGGGTGATAGGGAACTTTGGCATAGAAAATATAGTGTCATTTCTGCAACAACATTTATACTTGGAGAAACTTCAACATGATGTCAACAAGTATATCAAGTCCTTCATTGCCTATGCTATTGCTAAATCGACCACTAAGAAACAAGGCTTGTACACCCCTCTTCCTACTCCTGACAGGCCCTGGGAATCCATCTCAATGGACTACATGCTGGGTCTTTCATCCACCAAGCAGGGAGATGATTGTGTTTTTGTGGTTGTTGATTGCTTTTCCAAGATGGTGATTCTAGCTTCCTGCAAGAAGAGCATCATAGCAGAGGCCATTGCCAAGAACTTATTTGAACGGGTGTGGGTACATTTTGGGATACCATAAACCATTATCTCCGATTGGGACAACCAGTTCCTCAACACATTCTGGTCAAGCCGTTGGTCATTGCTGGACAACAAGCTCACCAAATCCAGTGCCTTCCACTCCCAGACGGATGGCCAAACCGAGGTCATCAACCCGATGATCATGCATGTCTTTCACATGTACAATTACAAGCACTCCCACACATGGGATGGGATTCTTCCCTATGTTCAACATAGCTACAATAGATCCATACATAGCTCAACCGACCACAACCCCTTTCAGGTGGATTGGGATTTCAACCATTGGGTCAAATGGATGTTGCACTACCCCTTGTAGCCACCCAAGTAGACTCATCCCATGCTCCAGCTAAAGTTGAAAAATCCACCCAATTCATTGAGTGGATCCAACACATCCACCAATAGGTTCATGATATTTAATAGAAGTTCAATGCTAAGTACAAGAAGAACGATGATCAACATCGAGTGTCACACAAGTTTCAGGTGGGAGAAAACATTTGGTTGCACTTGTAGAAAGAACTCCTTACAAGGCTCCATCAGAAGCTTCGTCAACTTCAGTATAGAACTTATACCATCACCAAGGTTGTGGGTGATGGTTCCCACATGAATTTTGGCCCAACGGGGCCCACATGAATTTTGGCGCTTCATCTCCTAGGGTTAAGTTTTTGGATGTATAGGTTTTTTGCATTCATGTTTATTGTAAAAATTCTTTCACAGCCTCATTGTACTCATATTCTTTCGAATGAGTGCATCTGTCACATATCTTCTGAGAGATAAGTTTCCACCATTCTAGCAAGCTTGTTTTCAGTCTGCATTTTACATTTTCAGAATATTTATTTATTTAATAGAAGCCAATTTTACTGTATCTATGTTATTATTCATTGTGTATATGTTTTAATAATAATAATAATATGTTTTCATTTATTTCTTCTCATAAAATATGGATCAAATACAAGTCACAGATGGCAGCTTCTGCAACAGTGGATGAATTTTCCATGAGCTTCAAGAAGGATTTTTACTTCGTACCTTGTATGTATAGCACAACAGTATCAAAAATTTGGTTTATGGACAACAGAGCATCTTGTCACATGACAGGATGCAAGGAGTTTTTCACTAGGTTGCAGGAGGGATGCATGAACCTTTTTATTGAGTTCAAAGATGATAGGTGCTATAAGGCGCAAGGATTTGGAATGTTACTTTTCTAAAGGAGTCAGGTAAACCACTCTTGTTTGTTGATGTACTTTATGTTCCAGGTTTTTCAAAGAACCTCGTATCAGTATCATACCTTGAGGAAAAGGGTTATGAGGTCAATTTCCATAATGGAAAGGTGTTCATGAGATGAGCAGGGTCTAGAAAAAACATGGAAAGGATCGTCGGGGTTCAACAGGAGAGATTTTACAGATTAGAGGTTGAGCCAGTGAGAGAATTAGTCATCACTTCCACATACATGTGAGAGTTGTGGCACAAGAGGATGACACAAATATAATTTGGTGCATTGGGGTACTTTAGATAGGAAGTCACTAGATTTCCTAATCTCATCGTAGAGAGACATGACCCTTCCAGGGGTTGTGCAATGGGAAAGTATGCTCAGAGACCATTTCCACCGAGTGAGCATAGGTCAAAGGGAGTATTGGAATACAGATTCTGAGGATAGTGGAGTAAGTGAGTGGCTTCAAATACTTTGTTCTAATAATTTATGAATACTCCAGGAATACATGGATATACTTCCTGAAGGATAAGGATTAAGTCTTCGACAAATTTCAGGAGTTCATAGCTCTGGTTGAGAACCAGGATGGAAAGAATATTTGGGTGTTGAGATCTAACAATGGGGGTGAATACACCTCCAAAAATTTAGTGTATTATTGCACAATAGTGGGGATCGATAAGTAACTCAGAATTCCTTACAATCCTCAACATAATGGAGTGGCCAAGAGGAAGAACATGACCATAATTGGAGCATCACGGGCGATGATACATGATTAGGGTTTGCCACTATTTTTTGGGTAGAGGATAGTCACACTGTTTTTAATATTCAAAATAGGAGTCCCCACATATCTTTGCGGAAGTTGAAACCCGAGGAGTTATTTACAGGTACTAGGCCAGATGTGAGTCATTTTTTCACTTGGGGCATTGTATGTTACTGTCACATCCCTTCAAAGAAGAGGATGAAGGTGGACCCCACAAAAAACAAGGGGATTTTTGTTGGTTATAGAGAGGATTCCAAGGCCTATAATATCTTTGTGTCAACACGTAGAAATATCATTGTGTGTAGGGATGTACAGTTCAAGGAGGAGCGTTTATTAAGGAGGTCGAGATATTTTCCAGCATATTCAAAGGACCAATAGGGACATGACTCAAGGGTCAAGATAGAGGAGGCACAATGTCAAAGCACAAGATCACAACAACATACACATGGTACAAGATCAGGTAAACATGTTCATAGGGAGATTATTGGACATGATCATCAGGAATCAGATGATGAGGAAGGGGAGTAGCGTGATGCAGTTCCACAAGTACAGGACACCAGGACATGACCTAATTGGTATAAGTCCACAATCAGTGATTCTAGGATGGCATGGATTCCAAAGAGAGACTTCAGATGAAGTAAACCACGATAGAGACTTGAGTACATGGAATTAATGACACAACTTATTGATGCAGAGCCTTCAAATTATGAGAAATTTTCACAACTAGGAGTGTGGCAAGAGGTCACGATGGAGGAGTATGCATCCATTATGAAAAATGATGTATGGGAGGTGGTGCCCAAGACAGAAGGAAATAAGGTGGTTGGATGTAAGTGTATATACAAGGTAAAGAATGAAACATATGAAAGATTTGACAAGTACAAAGCATGCTTCATGCCCAAGGGGTTTTCGTAGTGAGAGGGAGTTGAGTATGAGGAGACTTTCACCCCAGTGGCCAGATATTCATCGATCAGGACTATTATTTCATTAGCAACAAAGATGAGTTGAAACTTTCATTAGATGGATGTGAATACTGCCTTTCTCAATGGAGTTTTTTAGGATGAGGCGTATGTTGAGAATCCAGAGGGATTTGAGGTTGGTGATAGAGAGACACATGTTTGTAGATTGAGGCGAGGTTAGTATGGGCTCAAAATTGATTTTCAGGATTGGTACTCGAGGATTTTACAACTACTTGAGAGAGATGGGTTTCTAGAGGAGTGAGGTAGACCCAAACCTATATTTTATTGTAGGGGAGGTAACCCTCATACTAGTTTTGTACGTAGATGACCTATTTCTGATAGGAGATGAGTAGCTGATAGTAGACTATAAGACACATCTTGTAGCTGATTTTGAGGTGAAATACCTTGGGTTGATGCATTATTTCCTTGGTCTAGAGGTATGGCAGTAGGATGGGTGCTTCTTCTTGGGACATGGGAAGTATATAATGGAGATCTTGCGTAGGTTCATGATGATATATTGTAGGCCCATGTACTTCCACACCTCTAGTCATGAACTAGAGGAAGATTGATGCATCATATTCAAAGACAATAGACCCCACTATCTATCATCAATTGATTGGATCACTCATGTATCTGGTCAACACTCAACGATATATCATCTTTGTAGTAAAATCTATGAGTCAGTTCATGGTCAACCCTCAGAGAGTACATTGGATTGATGTGAAGCATGTGCTTATCTAACTTAGAGGTATAGTGGAGTATAGGTTATTGTATGAGTGTAGTGGTGGAGTGAGGTTAGCAAGATTTACAGATGTTGATTGGGAAGGATGTGTAGAGGACAAAAAGAGTACTTTGGGTTGTTGTTTTAGCATTGGATCGAGAATTATTTCCTGGTTTATCAAGAAGCAGTGTTCAATGGAATTGAGTTATGTTGAGGCAGAGTACATGGCTTCTAGCTTGGAAGCATGTGAGGTACTATGGTTGAGGAAGTTGCTCTTGGGATTGTTCGGGAAGGAGCTAGAGGCTACAATGATTCACTGTGAAAACCATAGTTGAATCAAGCTATCTGAGAATCCAATGTTTCATGATCGTAGAAAGAACATTGATATCAAGTATCACTTCATATGGGATTGTGTATAGAGAGGATCCATGAGGCTTGACTACATACATATTAATGAGCATATGGCAGATATTTTCAGCAAGGCACTGAGTAAACAAAAGTTCATGAATTTCAGAGATCAGATGGGGTTGAGGAAGAATCCGTTCCTCGCTAAGAGGGAGTGTTGAAATGTAGCAAGGAAGTTCTTCCACACATTGCATCAATCCAACATGGTGGAGGACAATGCAATAGTATTCAAGTTGATTAATTTAATTTTTCCTAAAATTTAACTTAGGAAAAGGACTGTTGATGTGTTATATTCTTTAGTTGACTTATTGAGCACATTTTCTAAGGTTAAAGTGAAAACAATTTAAGTGATGGATGTTTTAATCTTAGCCATCCATCTTGGAGAGTGAGGGAGATTTAATCTCAACCCTCAATCCTTATGATATTACTATTTTTTCTTGTTGAAGGGTTAATAATGAGATCGACTTGGCTAGAGGGAAAATTATTGAGAAAAGAGAGTTGATTTGGAGATTGACAAGAGATATCAACTTGGGGTTTGTGAGAGAAGGTTTGTAGGGAGACAGAGGAGAAATTTCTTGTAGAGATCAATCCACTTCTAAAGGTTGTGTAGAGGCCTATTTACATATTTTCAGATGAGTCACTAGGGTGACGCACGATGCACATAGAGAGTTGTATGGATTACGCAAAATAACTTGTTGAGGGTTTTGCTGAAGCACTGGGGTTCCAAAGGATAAGGAAAGAGCTATACTTATCTCTGAAGATTAACTTTTGGGTTTTCCTCAATATTTTGGCTGGGCTGATTTTTATTGTAAGAAGATATCTATATTTTCCTATTGAATAACAAAATCCACAAATATGCTACACTGGTTTTCCCTCAAGGGTTTTTCCAGGGACTATTGGCTAAAATTATTTGTGTACTATTGATGTGATTTTTTTTTATATTCTACTTTATATATTGGTTATTATTTCTTTTTTCTATCGTGCAATTTATTTGTGAAAATAACCTAGTTGTAACTATAAATCAAAAAATTTGTGGTTCATTTGCTGGGGTTAGAGAAAATTTTACAGTTTCCCCCAGGGAGACCCCTAGACAAGGACTTCATACATATCATTGACTTTGGCTCATCCAGGATCGATGAGTGGATGGATGAGCTTAATAGAGATGAATATTCCTTAGAGATTGATCGATGAGTGGATGGATGAGATTAATGGAGAAAAATATTCCTCAGAGATTGATCTTCTATTGGGATATCACCGGAGAAAGGACATAAAGTAGGAGACTGCAAGATTTCTCTCAGATGATACCTTGATTTCTTGGTCATACCATTGGGGCTAGCCAACACACCTAATAACACTTTCTAGTCTTGTAGGAAGTGGAATCTAGTGATATCTTATGATTCCAACAATATATTCAACAAGGCATGGAGGGTTCACCTGAGTCAATCACGTGAGGCAGGAAGGATTATAGCCATGCCATATTCCTTTCATTTGGGCTATGTGGTTGGAGCACATGAGGAGATCCAGATTGTATTGGACCAGTTCTCAGAGATTTCAACTAACAAAATGGTGGATGTAATTATCCACTACGAAGGTTGCACACATGTAGTTCCCAAGTCCATACTTAGGGAGAATATCATGAGGGCTATGTGTGATTCACCTTTGGTAGGTAATTCTAGGTACCCATACTCGTATGAGGCACCACATGTGATAGGGATACTTTCCAAGGAGGTATTTAGAATCCATGAATTACTTGAGTAAATTGACGGTGATTGAGATTGTAAATTTGACGGTATAGTTTGGCAGGAGCCAAATATATTTACAGTTACAGAGTTTATTCCTAGTACATGGATTCCATTAGATATTGGTATACTAGGGAATTGGCTCATTTTGACTCCGATGGTTACCTTCCATTAGATAGAAGGTATTGGGAGTAGTGGAATTCCAATTTGGTGGTGGGATATGAGAATTCATCTGAGTGATAAAATGATTCAGATAATGATGATGATCATCATAGCCATGATAGTGCGTGGTCTTCTTTATTTTTGGGATGTCAGTACAGGGGAGGTTGAGACCTACACTACATGGAAGGATAGACTCGAGGCTAGTTGTAGACTTGCAGAATTAGACTTCACTGAGACAACTTTGCAAGGGAGGATTTAGGATGGCAGTTTCAATCCCTTCAGGGAGATCAACTTGGGGTTCCAAGAGAGGAGGACAAAGACTAAGGGTGTTGGTTCGAAAATGATGATCAGAGTAGTGCATCATCAACCTTGGGATTACATTTCTTGACAGTTCAACTACTATTATAGATGTGAGCACCGATTTTGACTTTCCAAAGTTTACTTTTGGTCAAATTAGGAGTGGTTTCTTGGAGGAGTGGTCTTCCAAGGAGTTGAATGAGTTTATGCAACTTGTGATAGTCTGGCTTACCAAGGAAATGAATATGGATTCTTGTATCAACACCTTGCATATTAGTACTAGGAGTAGAGAGTGCTTCACACCATCCATGCGAACCTGAGAGAGGTTTGCATGGAGAGGCATCACGAACAATGTAGGGGAGTATATGACTTTTCAACAGAGTAGGTTGGGGCATACTCATTCCACAGGATGGATGCAGTATTTGGCCATTTTTGGGAAAGAGTGGGAGAACATGTGGACACATTGCACCACATATTTACTGAGGATACAATGGACTGAAAGTATGTCTATAGGGATTGACTAGTTCACACACTTTCTAGTGGTATGTTCTGAGTATGAGGCAATGTAAATGATAAAGGTATCTAGTGGAGGTATCTCTAGAGTCCATGGGTAGATAAGAGTCATTGCCAGTGATTGAGATAAACTTCCCTTTCCTATTTTTGGGATTGGGTATGATAGTGGATTTAAAGGTCGTGACTTCACAGGGTTGCCTATGCCAACTACTAATCATGATAGTAGGTTCATTCCTTATAGGTATGTCAGAATGGAGTTACAAGAGAGGGGGATGCAGAGTGGTGTAGCATCATCATGGTGGTTCCTTTATGAGGATATATTGGGACCCTGAGATTTTAGTAGGAGACAGTACAACAATTGACACAGAGGTGAGAGTTATTTTTTTCCTTCATGAGAATGGTTCCCTAGCAGAGAAATTCATTTATGGGTTTATTGAGTTGTTGCAGCATTGAGTGGCCTTACTTGTGGGCATTTTTTAGGATACCTTTGATGTCAGTACATTACAAGAACATGTCTTGAGTAGAGGATGCTTCACATATTACAGGGTGGTTTGGGATTCTGGTATCATTTTCAGTTTCAATATGGATCAGTCGATGGAGCATCGGGTCGTGATGACATTGCTTGAGGACAAACAATATTTGGGAAGGGAGGATTTTTCATGTCCCCATTTTTGGATTCCCTTGTTCAACACTAGAAATGACTTCCATGGCTTGTCAGTGAAGAAAAAGGGAGTAAAAAAGGGTAGGATATGTTATGTATTTAAAGTGACATTAGAATTAATAAGTTGCTTATCTATTATTAAAAGTTATTTTTAATCCTAAAGTGAAAGAAAAAGGGGGATAAGGGTCATATTTGATTTAGTCAAAACTGTGATAAGGGTTTCATTCGATTTGGTAGAAAATAACAAAAAGGTATAGAAGGAAAGGAGAAAGGATAAAAGGAGGGGTAGAGCCTCACTTTGACGTAATGATTTGATTGATTGATTGGATGGTTGTCTTGGAGCCATTGTTTTGTTAGGGTTTAACACAAACCTTCTATCATTGAAGTTTGGTTTCAGTGGTGCAACACCCACCCTAGATAAACAAGGAGGAGGATCCATATGGGGTCTTCATTGGAGTTTTTAGTTGGGATTTGTTTCAGTTGGTGGTATATCATCTTGCACAAGAGAGGTGTGAAATGTTTCTAGAGGATATTGACAGATTTTGTAGGTATTAGAGGGTTTTTAGGGAAACCAGAGCAAAGGGCGTCATCATTAATTAAGCATGGGGTCCCGTGATGCATCATTGCTTGTCCAACTACGTCCCATGATGATATATGTGAACCAAATTTGTAGAGATATATGTTACGGGTGGCCAGAGTGTTGTAGGAGGTTTCTAAGGGGAACATCGACACTACACATGTGAGGGTCATAAAATATTAGAGGAGGAATCATTACCTCTTGAGGATTTTCAACATCATTATCAAGTTTTTTATTTGTTTTTTGTAGTAGATATTGCAGTTGCCCTACAACCATTAGATCTATGTGTTTAGGAGGGTTTTTGCAGTTGTTGTTACAAGACATAGAGATATTTTTACTGTTCTTATTTGGGGGTCTCAAACCATAATAAGATGCCATGGTTATCTTCTCTATTTTCTGTGTAATGGATGCATGCAATATGTTTGACAATATTCCTATATAAGTAAACGGTTAGAAACACCATTATTGAAAAAGTGTTTGACACATTTACACAAAGAAATAACAATTTTCAGATAGTAAACATAATATTCCATCCTAGCCTAGTTGGGGACATTACACATCAAATTAAAAATTTTCATTTTTACATATATCTTTCTTTTGGGTTTGACATTGAGTCAAAACACCATCAAGTTTCATTTTGTTCCCTTTGAGTAAACAAAAACCATTTAAAATCAAGCGCAATTAAAAGAAATTAAAACATTTTTGTTTGATAGCAAACTAACAATAGATTAGAATATAGGGCCTTGGAATAGTTTTGGAGAGTTAAATCTCCAAGGCCACCAAATGAGACTAGGAAAATTAATTTGAGAAAATTCATTAGTAACAAAACCGGTTCCAGAACAGCTTGCCTCACATGTGAGTTAAGCACTAGGCCAAGCTAAGTAAGCAGTTGAGATATTCGCTCTCCATTTTATTGGTGGGACTACTTTGTTTATTTGGGGTTTTGAGACATGGAAGTGCCCAAAGTAACTCCAACATTCTCAAAATTTTTGGTGCCAGAACTTGAACTGGTATTCCCTACTCACACGACAGTCTTGACTGACGACTGTTCCGCCTGGCTGCATTTTGTGAAGTGGTAACCTTACTGGCCTATCCTAGGGACCTACATAGGTGAATACAAGGGGGAATTTTTGTGGTACTTGAGGTAGACGTTGAATATTCGATTAAAAAAAACAGGGAGAGTTTTTTTCCCGTGGGCTCTAACTTGCACCTTGGGGAGATTTTGTGTGGTGTTATCATAACTGCTTCTCGTATCTTCATTGATGACTTGACATATAGTCTTAGGAATACCCTTAAACCCATTGGTTTTCTTACTTGATATCTCAGATTCGTCTAAGTGTGTGCTCTATGTATTGGTTTCATAGTTGGCCATATGATTTATTTATTTAAGTCTTTTGTCTTATCCATCGTGGATGATTTTCCCCGTTGTCATTCTAGAAGAATTGTTGGAGTAGGGATAGAAATATCCTATCAAGATGAATGACTAATTGTATGATGATCATTCACCCGTCCTCATCCTTGACCCGATTTAGAAGGTCCCCCACTTTTTGTAAAAAATATACCATGTTGTCATTCTCAAATTACCACTGGGTCATCCATACCCGATTACGAAGACCTACAATCATTTTTTAGAAAACATATGAGTTTGAAATTCGAAGATACCAATACTACCAACATGGAAGATCCTGTAACAGGAGACAATCCATCTGGAGATGTAACTATAAGGGAAGGTTATCTTAACCCTCCTTCCACTTCTCCTCTACCCGAGTTTTTCCACCACCCCCTAGGGAGGCAATATAATCTTGATAGTGACCCATTTTCAACCATTTTGAGTGGAAACGATAACTCTACCACCCCAGTTCCTACTCATACAAAATCTAGCACACCAAGAGGTATCAAAATAAATCCACTTATACCATCAACTAGTCCATTTTGGAATCCACTCATATCATCACTTAGTGGACTAGGAAACTCACCTTTATCATTAGTGGGTGGAGATGGAATCCCACATGTATCATCAACCAAAATAGTATAAAATCCACTCATTACACCATCTCAAACATCGTTCTCTCTTTGGATTTAGCCTGTAATCCACCCAATTTCATCCTATACCCATCCTAGCATTCATCCAACCCCTACCTCTGGTTCACAATCTACTGGAGGAAAAATTTCTACGTCTAATCTAGGGAGTGGTTTTATATTCTCTTCTAGAAACCCACCAATTGGCCAAAACATACCTAGTACTGGATTCCCATTTGGATGGAATTGGAATAGTGGAATTAGTGCTAAGAAACTTGGCATAAATCCTTTCCTCAGGGGAAACAATGTACTTGTTGGTATTCCTTTCCTTGGTGGCATAAATGTCCCTTGGGGTACTCCCAACGCTAGGGGAAATAATACCCCTGGAAACCCTCCATTCCTAGGAGGCAACGATCTCCTTGTTATAGGAACCCCCTAGTGTCTAGGAGTAGTAATTCTCTCGGTAACCTAACTTTTCTAGGTAACATACCTGGAAATATTCCTTTCTTTGTGGGCACCAATCCCCTAAATAATCCCCAATAGGGAGGTGCTTATATTCCAATGGGAAATCCTTACCAAGGAAGTGGTTATATACCTATAGGAAATCCTTATCAAGGGAGCTATTTTTCTACGACCAATCAATATATGGGAGGACCATACTGTCCTCTTGGTCTCAATACGCCATTACCTTTAGACTAAAATATGTTCGCGAACACTCAGTTACCATTTTTTGCTTCTCTAGAGTTACTTGACTTATCTGGAGTCATGAACGATCCCATAGTGCACAATCCCACTTGTTCGTTCGTTCTAGTAAAAATTCTTGTAGACATCCCAAAATTTGATGGAAATACAAGAGAATATCCCACATGCACATTACAACTTTTCATTTTTGGTGTGTTTCTAACTCTTTGTTGGATGATAACATTCGTTTATGTATTTTCTGTCACACCTTAACTGGAAACGCCCCAAAGTGGTTCATCAAATTACCAACTACTTCATTTAACAATTTCAACGCTTTAGCAATGGATTTTTTGACCCATTTCCAATTACCCATCCGATACGAAACAAGGACAAAGATCCCGATATCATTAAGTCATAACATCACCAAACTATCTTGGACCACATTCATGAGTCGAGGCGACAAATAATACTCATTAAAGATCCAATTCACTATTTGATTTTGGATTATTAGTTTACAAAATCATTATTTCCTCCCATTGCTAAAGATGTTTCCATGTCCAGAGCCATAACTGAGGATTAGGCTATTTTTTGTTCCCAACACTTAGATATGATTTATTCATAGTCCGACAGACTATACGATCTTATTCCCTATGCTCCTTAACCATCAAATGATACTCCTCGAATGATACCTAGACCCCATGTCTATGGTGTGGTTGGTCCTGTCTCTTCCACCATAGTTAGCCAATTGACTGGGAAGATTATTCAATTGACCATAACTAGAAATCCCACCTCTTCTGCACCCACCACCACATCGAATCCGGCCCCTAATTGGACCTCCATTTAAATATGTTGCGGTCCACCGCACCCAAAAACCCAAAAAAATCCAGAGGGAAGAAGACAAATAAAAAAAATAGGAAAAAGAAGAATTCTTCTGAACAAACAGGCTAGAAAACCCAAGACCCCAATGTTGGGGGAAAAAATAAAAGAAAGGTAAAATATCCTTTTATGGTGTCTAAGTAGGACCACTTTACTAAATACTTCCCTCTCCTTTCTTAGGTCCATCAATATCTCAAGTGAAGGGGATATCCTTCCCAACCAACGGTGTTAACCAATTCCCCGCCCCCTCAACAACAAATGGTTGCACAAGTTTCTACACCTCCAAATGGGGGAAATACAAGGGCCTCAATTGCAAACATTATGATGGTTAAATCAATGGTGGCACTATCCACTAGAGTAATGAACTATGGGGCTCTTGAGGGGGAAACTTATTCTAAGGATCCTCCATCGACTTAACCACCTAATGGCCCTCTCACATTAGAGAAGCCAACTTTCGAACATGCAATCCACCCTCCAAACGGTGTACTTCGACGAACTACCCATAACTTGAACACCCGAGCAACTCAACACTATAGTATATTGGAAGATCTCACCTAGGCACCATGTGCCATGTAATCACTCTAATTACTGCATATCTTCCCTTCACAGCGGAAATCCTTATTATCAACCATAGGAGGAATCGACCCTTCAGAGTCAAACATTGTTTCTTTCAACATAGACTAGAGTGAGTCACATATTTCACACCAACTAGCATTCCAAATCATAGTTGGTTGTCTTAACAAGAATATATTTTGTACGATAATTGACGAAGGAGCGACTACTTGCATTATGTATTTGTTATTTTGGAAATCCCTTGGTTCTCCTCAACTCACTACATCTCAAACCATCTTAAAAGTGTTTGAGGGACATTTTTCAAACCCCACAAAATTCTCACCTCTTTATCCATTGAGCTTGGGGGGAACACTATCTCTATAGAATTTGAAGTGGTTGATGCCACACTCTACTATAATATTCTCTTGGGTCACACTTGGTTCTATTCAATGAAAGTTGTTTCATCCACTGTCTTTCATGTCATACATTTTCCCCATCAAGGAAAGATAGTAACCATCAACCAACTTGATTATTGCACACCCAACTTGCGAGATTATCCTAGTACCAACATGCCTTTTATAGGTGAGTCTTATATGGGGTATGAAGGCATCGGTACATGTATGTTAAAAGATTCATCTCTTATGCAGATATTCCCCTCACTACACTCGATACTACTCATATATCTCATGTGAACATGATCTCTTTTGTCACTAGTAAATCCCTTAGTTCTTATGATCCTTGGGTGATTCCCCGTCCTTCAGAAGTACAATCTTATAGAGACATTATGTCGTTATCACCAGCTAAAATAGTCGAATCTATGATACAATTAGCAAGATTTTTTTTTACCATGATCCTAGTGTTGGCCCTCGACCAAGTTTTGGGATAATCTTGGTCATGTTGACCTACTTTGGGACTTTGACAGCCAGTCGAAGGAAGAGCGCAAGGAAAAGAGGAGATCATGGAATCTCGGTCCACTTTCAGGTCCCTTTTGGGTTTTTGGGAATATGTAATGGGAAAGGGATGTCGGCCCGTGGGTTTACCCATGCTTAGGCCCACTTTTGTAATGTATAAATAGATATCTAGGCATCTATCAGAAGAGATAGAGATGTATGTGATGTAAGCTAAGTGATAATATATTTTGTAAGTGCTCTATGTATGACTGTAAGAGGCTTGCAGAGCTAAGTGAAAATCGTTGTAAGGAGTTGTGGAAGGCTTTGTGCTGTAGCACAAGGAAGAAGGATCTAGTGAGCTGCGTATATCTTCTGTCCTATGCAAAGAAGGTTTTTGGTGGCTCTGTGTTGTAATTGATTGAAGACGCTAATAAAGAAGAAGAGTTGGTGGACGTAGCCCCAGGGTGGGGGTGAGCCACGTAAATCTATGTGTTATGATTTGTGCTTTGACTTGATGTGTTTATCCCTTGTTTTGCTAAGTGCTTTGATATATTTAGATAGATATACTTATGCTTTGTGCTTCTTAGAGGTGTGTGAATGTTATATCTGACATGTATGAAGGTGCTTAGTGCTGATTTATTGGATCTGATTTGTTTTATTGTTGCTAAGTGCTAAAATACCTTAGATCTAAGTAAATGATGCGATGCTTTATGCTAGCTGTGAAGTATAATAACGGTTGAATATTGACAAATGATCGATGATAAGTTCTATGCAAGTGATATAATCACAGACCTGTGTCCCAGATAAGGTTGTAGACACCTGAGTCTTGCAACCACCCCTTCCTCTACCTCAGGTGAGACTTCATATGCTTCGCAGGTGTTTCCAAAAGGGCTGATAGTTAGGTTTTTTTTGGTGCGCTCTTGTAGTGTTGAACCCTGGGTATGACCCCGTGCCAACAAATGGTTCTGTTGCTGGGACCTGAAACTGTGATTGCTGGGAACTAAATACGAAGAATATTTTTGAAAAGATTCAATCTAAAACTGTGGAAGCTCTGTGCATAGATCTGTTTCCCTAGTGCACAACATCCTACTTGACCTGTGAAGCTTTGTGCCAAGAAAGAAAGGTTAGATCTGCAAGAAAAGAGGTTGATATTGAAGAAAATAAGAAATATCTAAATGCTTTGTGCTATAAGAAAGGTACAAGTGGATTTTTCTGATTAAAAGAGGTAAGATCTATAAGCTCTGTGCTCCAATAAAGGTAAGAATAGATAAAAGTTATATATATGAAAGCTTTGTGCCCTGTAGAAGTAAGATAAGTGGAAATTTTTGTTTCTAAATTATGGATCTAGGTATGTTTAATGGAGTATGTCATAGCTGGAAAACTAGACCACTGATAGATGAAAGAAGGTTTGATATGAATAGATCTGATAAGAATAGTGATAGATATGCTATACCTATGCATAGAAAGAATGTTTGGACTAACAAATGAATGTAGGATCCTAGAAAGAATTTTTTACAGGTTAGCTACCATGATCCTAGTGCGCAATACATAAGAGGTTGGGGATCATTTAAAAGAAAGAGAGGATTAACCCTCTGTTACAGTTGTAGAAAACCGAGACATCTAGCTAAGGAATTCTTTGGTGGAAGGCCTAGTTGTCTTTGTTGTAAAGCTCTAGACCATGAAGTATTGGATTGCCCCAGAATGATTGCTAAGCTTGAAGGAATGAATCTGAACCAAGAGGTAGATCCAGAAATAGTAGAACCCCAGAAAGAATCAGCGAAAGTATTTCTACACATGAAATAAACCTTGAATGACCACCGACATGTTAGGTTATCAGATATCTTTAAAGAAAAAGAATGCATCAAAGTAAAAATAGGGGACTTTGACATTGATTGTGTTCTGGATAAGGAAACACATATGAATATCATGAAAGAGAGAACTTGGGAAGCTATAGGGAGGCCTGCTGTGATTCCTTCATTAGGAGGAATAGGAATATTCAGAGGAAAATTGGTAAACCTATGTGGAAATCTCACTCGGATATTTATGAATGTCAATGGAACTTCCACTGAAGAAGATTTTGAGATTATTAAATTTGTTGAAGACATCACCCCATTTACCATGTTATAGGGAAAACCCTAGATTGATAGAGATCAAGCTAGACGAAAGGAAGAAGAAGAAGTTTTGGAACAACATAAACAAGAGTTACAATAATTCATGACCCGAAGGATCGCGCATTTGATTGAAGAACATGAGAACAAATCAAAGCTATTTCGCACTAGAGACCCTAATGTTGAAGCTACAAGAATATTGGAAGACCCTCAGAAGACTGAAGTACCTATACCAGAAAAATAAGAAATATTACCCCTGAGTCCTAGGAGAGAACCTCAACAGTGTGCAATGGCTATGCTAAAAGAAGATAGGAATCAGAATGAAAAAACACAGACCGAGTTGAATATTACTGGAAAGAATTATAGAAAGATAAGTAAGAAGAGGGATAAGATTGAAAAGTTACAGAAGGACCCAGAGGGGGCATCACAGAAATAAAACTTGTAGAATGGGAGCTTTGCCGGGATATCAGAACAACGACATAGGTCACTTCACCGTGGCAAAGCAATATATTCGTTGGGGACGATATATCCATTCAAATGATGCTCCGAATGGCTGGAAAAACATCTATGGCTCACCACCTGACCGCTGGACCACACCATAATGGACATAACAAGATTTAATGAAGCCTCATACCCATTGAAAGCAACCCATTATTGAGTTTCCTATTTACCCCGTCGCGCCATGCACGAAGAACACTTTTTCCAAATCGAGAATTTGAGCTCAAAACCTTGGTTAAGATTGTCTAGTGATCATTACGCCCTTAATTCCCATCTTATTACTATGTCTACATTACTTAGTGAACCTGATATTATTAACCCCAAGTGCGTATGTTTTGTTGATACTAAGAGGGGGGTGAATCAGTATCAAGTACAATTTAAAACCTTTTTCAACTTATACTTAAACCATTCAACTATATCCAATGAGAAATTAACAATAGTATAAGAGTTACACCAATACACCATAATACACCATGCATAATATATGATAAATAATCAATAGTTATTGTTCAAGGGAAGTAATGACTTCCAAAGGTAGCTACAACTTCCAAATGTAAAGGGAGGGATAAAAATCCAAGAGGAAGATACAATCCTCCAATATCAAGAGAGAGTTGAACTCTCCATCCTTTCCCCTTCCTTCCACCCAAGAATATATGAGAGATAATAAAAACTTTACATTAAATCATCACCATCAACCAATCATCACATAGAACGTGATAATTCTTCCTAAGACTTCTTCAATTTCTGCAATTCTTCAATTCTTGGAGTACTCTGATCCTATAGATAATATTACTCAATGTATTCTATGAAACTCCTCCAATTTTCACTCCTTGAATCCTCCCCAAAAAGAGGTTATAGAAAGAATAGTAGACTTTATTCAATTTTGGTCTATTCAGGAGAGTGAACTTGCACAGAATGCCCCACACTCAATAATTAACATCCGATTCTAAAAATCTCACACAAGAAACTAAAGTCTGTACTATTTTCAATGAAATTTGTCCCAGTTCATTTGGATTCTTTATGAAGAAGTTATTATTGTTTTACCCAGAACATCTGTTTATTGACTAGCTTCAGGACTGGTCACAAACCCTATCTTCCACAGAGTGTATCTCCATAATTATAGTGAATAAAGAGCTGAAATTTTTACCAGAGGTACCTTGATATGTCTTCTCAATACCATAGCGATTTCACCATCTGAATCATTCTAGAAAAAAATTTATAGCAAAAATGGTAAGATGACCTGAAAATAAATACCTTAGAACACATCACTAAAAGACTTCATCCTCCCTTGAAATCCGGCCTTCTTTTCTTCTTATTTCCTCTGAAATTTGACTTGTATCAAAATGAATGTATAATGATGTTTATTTAAACCATTTATGTCACTTAATTTTAACATTAGGGCCGACCTGACACTTTCTTATTTTGTATTTCTTTTCTTTAATTATCTTCAGGGCCTACATGTACTTCCTTCTTCAATTCACTTTGTCATCTTCAAAAAATCATTTCTCCTCAACCATGAGGATCCACGTGA
>ML816289.1:73994-87632 GCA_009831015.1 Picea engelmannii | reverse complement strand
GTTGATACTGAGAGGGGGGTGAATCAGTATCAAGTACAATTTAAAACCTTTTTCAACTTATACTTAAACCATTCAACTATATCCAATGAGCAATGGACAATAGTATAAGAGTTACACCAATACACCATAGTACACCATGCACAATATATGAGAAATAATCAATATGTCTATAGGTGTGCAAGCATCATCGACAAGAAGAGTCCAAGCTTCTCCATCGACTGCTCACAGAGCATGAACTTCTAGAATCATGACAGAGATGAGAACGAAGCATATAGATGATATTGTGAATGTTAAGTTGATTTCAAGCATCTTACCTGCATATATACCTCCTCTGAGCAGTGCAATGAACAAAGATAGCATGCTTAGAGATTTTGACTATGCCTTGGTCACTGCGTACCTCTCGAAAGGGATATGCATAGTTCACACAGACCAAGATAAGATAGCAGCGCTGAAGTTTAGTTACTTCAAACTTGGAGACCATAAAGCTTATAGTATGCTCGCCTCGCATAAGTATCTGACTAGGATGAAAGGCAAGAATTCAAAGATTGTCCCCCAGCCTTGGACCCGTAACCTCACCCAGTCTACCCTACTTAATTTTATGAAGATCTCGCACTTCAGACGACATCAAGAAGTGAACACATATGTTAAGTTGTTGTTATCCTGTTACCATGGAGGATATTTATGGCTGAACCGATGTATCATAGTGGATCCGATGTTAATCAATCAGATCATGGGGTTAAGCATGCAAGGCCCTGACCCGTAGGATTTTTATCCTAGAAAAACCATGGACATAGAATTAGCACAAAAGATCAAAGAAACGTATGGCTATGTTGAGAAAGGAACGTGAGGCTACAAGGTAGCCTCTATCCATAATGGCGTAGTGCGCTTAGCCTATCAACTAATTGTTTGGAAATTAGTTTGCAAGAACTGGCCCACCCAAGTGACTAGATTCATAGTCGACCTCGCAGGGAAGTGCACGGAGGGTGTACAGATGAATTGGGTATAGTACCTTGTAAACTGGCTAGAGCTTGATTGAGGGGAAGCGCAGGACCAAGGGTATGAGTTACATTTCAGTTGGCTTCTCATACTGATTGCATTCATTGCATGGGAAATGTTGGAAGGTGTGACATTCCCAGACATCGAACCCTTTGAACCTTTGGCTGTGAATTTCAGTACCTTGTGGTACTCGAACGACATGAACAAGCAATGGCAGTCGAATGCCGTGTTTCACACTTATTACAACCAGTTGAAGCTATCCATCCAAGCCGAACCATGCATGAACCCAAATACTCTCCACAGGTTTCGACCCATGATGAAGTTCAGTGTAGACAGACACTTTCTCTACATCACAGTGCTCGATGACGAGTACAAGCAATACTTACAGTCCTATTATAAATTAATAGAAGAAGATCTCGAGGAGATCACAAAGGAATGGTTGGTGGAACTCCTTGTTCCAGCTGAACCTGCGGAGATATCTGATGTAGACAGTCCAGAAACTGCGCATGATATACCCAGACCTAGCATGCGATAGAAGATCAACGAAGTGCAAGACTTAAGTAGTGCCTCGATGAAGACTGCTTCCATCATGCCAGAACAAGAGGGTGATGGTGAAGAGTTAAAAGAATTCAAACAGAAGCACAGAGATAAAGAAAATATTTTGAAGAAGAGAAAGGGTTCACCTCAGAAATATTCTTCTCGGAAGAATTTTTGCACTTAGCTCTGCAAGACCACACTGACCCCAGACGACTTTAATTTCATTGTTGCATCTCTGAACGATGCCACATTGGAGATAATAGAGACATAGGAGGTGAAGCAGGTGCAGATGTATAATCGTATTGAGATAGAGCTCCAAAGAGTGAAACATGCAATACAATCTAGTCGTGCAGTCTACACTACGCGTCTGACAGTAGGAACACCGACACCAGGGGATGAGCTAGCTCAACTCCATCCGATTGTGGATTCAGTCGAGGCTCGACTTAAAAAATCACAAGATGAAGAAGTGCAAGCCACTCAGGATTTAACAAAGGTACAGAGAGTACTTGTAGAACAATGCAGTGCTGCAGAACAAGAAAATATTGCTCTCCAAGCAAAGTGGAATGATGAGAAAGCACAACTAGAACAAGAAAAGGAACAGATGCTGGCGGAGCAACTGGAGGTAAAGGAAGCGGTCAACAAAGCACTTCGATCTGTGACAGTCATTGAGGTAAAGACCAAAGAAAGAACCCCACAACAGGTGGCATAACTCGAAGAAGCAATCTAGAAGCTCCAACAACGAATCATAGACCTAGAGCTCTGCACAGTGCCCGAAACTCCACAATAGATAAGGGACCAAAGAGAAACAACTGCTCACAGTGCAGTGGATAGATTAAAATATCTTGCCTTGGAGTGCAAGCAGCTAAGTAACCAAAGTGCCCAGACATATGAAAACCTTACAGAGAATCCAGAATTACAGATGCTGGAATCACAACTCCAGGAAGTAAAACAACATGCGGATACACTACAGGCTCAGCTGAAGGCCCTGTCTATAGTAGATAGAATGAAAATATCTCATGAACAACGAACAACTCAACAACAAATCCATATGATCCAGAGTAAAGTGATGGAAGTCACTCAACGAATCCAAACTGTACAAGACAAGGCATGCCTATTGTTTTCCGAGATTGAAAGCCAAGGGGCAGAGCTAGAATAGGTCATCATCACCACAAAACAATGCCTGGAAAGACCAGTAAATGACACAGTGATCCTGGAATTTACTGAGTAAGAGGCCACAACAAAGCATCAGGTCAAAGAAGCTCGAGCCAAGCTCAAGGAATTCAAGGCAGAATTGCGTAGACCATAGTGACTTGGGACGAGTCACATGTGAGTGTTGGGGGCCTGTTGGCCCTCGACCAAGTTTTCAGATAATATTGGTCATTTTGACCTATTTTGGGACTTTGACAGCCAATCGAAGGAAGAGCGCAAGGTGAAGCGGAGATCATGGAATCTCAACCCAATTTTGGGTCCCTTTTGGGTTTTTGGGAATATGTAATGGGAAAGGGATGTCGGCCCATGGGTTTACCCATGCTTAGGCCCACTTTTGTAATGTATAAATAGATATCTAGGCATCTATCAGAAGATATAAAGATGTATGTGATGTAAGCTAAGTGATAATAGATTTTGTAAGTGCTCTGTGCATGACTGTAAGAGTCTTGCAAAGCTAAGTGCAAGTCATTGTAAGGAGTTGTGGAAGGCTTTGTGCTGTTGTGCAAGGAAGAAGGATCTAGCGAGCTGCGCAGATATTCTGTCCTATGCAAAGAATTTTTTGGTGGCTCTGTGCTGTAATCGATTGAAGACGCTAATAAAGAAGAAGAGTTGGTGGATGTAGCCCAAGGGTGGGGGTGAACCACATAAATCTGTGTGTTATGATTTGTGCTTCGACTTGATGTGTTTATCCCTTATTTTTCTAAGTGCTTCGATATATTTAGATAGATCTACTTATTCTTTGTGCTTCTTAGAGGTATGTGAATGTTAGATCTGACATGTATGAAGGTGCTTAGTGCTGATTTACCGGTTTTGATCTTTTTTACTGTTGCTAAGTGCTAGAATACCTTAGATATAAGTAAATGATGCGATGCTATGTGCTAGTTGCGAAGTATAATAACAGTTGAATATTGACGAATGATCGATACTAAGTGCTCTGCAAGTGATATAATCACAGACCTGTGTCCCAGCTAAGGTTGCAGACACCTGAGTCTTGCAACCACCCTTGCCTCTACCTCGGGTGAGACTTCATCTGCTTCGTAGGTGTTTCCGAAAGGGCCGGTAGTTAGGGTTTTGTTGGTTTTCTCTTGTAGCATTGAACCCTAGGCCTGCCCCTATGCCAACACCTAGTCTCCTATTGGATGAGGAACTAGATCAATTCTCTTTGACTTACTAGGTTAACCCTACATCTACTTCACATGAATTTGTAAATGATGTCTTACCTTCAGATGAGGCCATCATGGAAGTCATGAAATTAGGACATAGACCATGGGAATATTCACACCATCTCTCATCTTTCATTTTTGATTAGGAAACAATAGAGAAACACATCCAAAACCTTGTTTTGACTGACCTCATAAATCAATCCCAATTGCCCTCCACTTCGCAGTTCATTTTATCTAAAGGAAACTTGGGTAACATTTCAAAAACCATTTCAATCGACATTTCAGTCAAACTATGGATCACAAAACACATCCAAATAGGTGCAGTTTGTTCCTCGTGAGAAATTGAACGTTACACTTCCCTATTCAAAGAATTCCACGATATTTTTTTCTGGTCTTATGAAGAAATTATTGGAATAGACACTCAGATTCTCACACATAAAATTAAGACCTACCTTGGATCCCACCTTGTTCGATAGAGGATCTGACTAGTCCACCCTAAAAAATTTGCAACCATCAAGGCATAATTCAAAAAACTATTGAATGCCATTTTTATTTATCTAGTGCCCCTGACTGAATGGGTATCGAACATTATACCTGTTTCCCAAAAACAAGGCTTTATCTATGTATGAATTGATTACAGGGATTTAAACAAGGTTTGTCCAAAATACAATTATCCCACCCCCTTCATTGACCAAATTATCGATGATTGCATCAAATGCGAATTTTTTTCATTCATGGATGGATTCTCCAGCTATAATCAAATTGAAATCATCCTAGAAAACCAACACAGAACAACTTTCATTTTCACTTGTAGAACGTTTCCATATCACAAGTTAACTTTTGATCTTAAAAATGCTAGTGAAACATTCCAATAGGCCATGTATTATGTTTTCCATGACATCAAGCATTTCATACAACCATATCTAGGTGACCTTCCCATGAAATTTGAGAGGCGCAAAGAGAATCCAGATCAATTGAGATAAGTTTTTTTATGTTGTCGATATTACAACATTCATTTTAACCCACACAAGAGATTTTTTTTTTTGCAATCTGGTCGTCTTCTAGGTTTCATCATGTCTAGGTTCGGGATCAAAGTCGATCCCTTGAAAGTAGAGGAAATTACAAACTTTCCTCCACTCCGCTCCATAGCCCAACTTTAAAGTTTTCAAGGGAAAGATTTTTTTTTATGATATTTCATTACCAACTATGATAAAATCACAAAAGGTTTCATGTGACTACTTAAGAAGGGAGTCCCATTTAATTCAGATGAGCAAGATCAACACTCTTTCGATGGTTTAAAATTTTCCCTTACATCAACACCTTTATTGAGCCCTCCGGATTATAATCAAGACTTATTATTTTATCTTTCTACTTCTGAAACTACCATTGGCATGGTGCTTATACAAATTGATGATGACCAAAACAAACATGTAATTTATTATCTCAATAAAAGCCTCGTCAACGCCGAACTTCATTACGCATATATTGAGAAGCTGGCATTGGCAATTGTTTTTGCTGTCCAACATTTTCGACATTATATTCTCTTGCAAACTACCACTGTTATATTTGATGCCAATACAATGAGGTATATTTTGTCACGCCAAATACTTGGGGAAAAATACTAGAAATGGATTCTCATCCTACATGAATTTGATCTTGAGTTTTCCATTGCCAAGTCCAAAAAATCATTGGTATTCGATGAATTGATGACTGACCTTCCCCAAGTCCATGACAGATTCATGGTAAAAGATTCGTTGCCAAACAAATCATTTTTTCTCATCTACTCATACGATTCATGGTACGTCGATATATTAATATCTCTCCAAACCCAACGTTTTCTTCTAGAACTATCGAAAGATGATCATCAACATATTCACCATCAATCCCACCATTATCTTATTGTAGGAAATGTTCTGTATCTTTGTGGGGTAGATATGGTTTTGCGTCAATGTGTTATCCGTGATGAAGTTGAGCATATCCTTAATGAATTCTACTCTAGAGCATGTGGCAACCACATTTCTGGATTAGACACTGCCCAAATTTTTTTACGTGCCAGGCATTTTTGGCCCACGATCTTTAAATATTGTATGAATGCGGTCCAAAAGTGCCACCCATGTCAATTTTTTTCCAAAAACATGTGCACTCATCCCACTCCCTTACTTCCTATAGACACAGTCGGTCCCTTTTCCAAATGGGGGATAGATTTCACAACATGTAGACCTCCCTCCACTTTCGGCCATAATTACATTATTGTGGCTATCAATTATTTTACCAAAAGGGAAGAGGCTATGCCTACCTTTTCAAATGATGC
Source organism: Picea engelmannii (assembly GCA_009831015.1). Classification (NCBI taxonomy): domain Eukaryota; kingdom Viridiplantae; phylum Streptophyta; class Pinopsida; order Pinales; family Pinaceae; genus Picea; species Picea engelmannii. The sequence goes on along the minus strand of ML816289.1, from coordinate 81,416 downwards.
CAAGATTGCAACACTTTTTATATTCAACTAGATTATTTCCATATTCGGTGTACCCAAATCAATTATTACTTATCATGGATCACACTTTTATTATAATATGATGAATGAATTAGCCACCTTACTACACTTTGACCAGGAACACTCTTCTCCCTATTACCCTCAAGCCAATGGCCAAGTTGAGTCTATCAACCAATTGCTTAAAACAATACTTCAACGGATGATAGAGAAACATAATTCTAACTAGAACCTCATGATTTCTTAGGAATTATGGGCATACCACACTTTTGCAAAAAATGCCACTGGTTTTAAACCTTTTCAACTTGTTTATGTGATCCGTCAGGATTTTTCGAATGACTTATGGTTGAGTTTTTATATGCATGTATTGATTAACCATTGAGAAACTTAATGAAAGAGCGAGAAAAGAAAATAAATTATACAACCATTAACATATTTGCAGATCTGAAATGCAATGAAAAACAACAAAACATAATGCACAGGTTGATAACGGAGTTCAACACAACTTTGCCTACGTCTCCGGGCCTTTTCTCTGTGAGGGAGGCTTCTTTATTTCTGTTTGAAATATTAATAGTACATCTTTACAATGCCAAATGGATTCCAGACTGATCTGGTCATGTTCGCCCAGATCTCTAGAATCTTTCACAACTTACGACACGTGAAACGGATGTCTCGAGCTCTCAGAAATCGTCCGACAACATCTCCTCCTCAACAACTTCCCTGCCTCAAACTGGCTTTGACTTGGCTTTTCCTAAGAATCTTTGCTCTCAAAAACCGTCCAAAAGCTGTCCAAAAGCTCCCCCAATGCCTCAATCAGGCCTTGGTTATATAGCTGGGAAAGTTGGTTGCACATCCCCAACTTCCTCCCAAAAATTAGGCTCTAAAAAAGCCCAATAACTCCCAAAAATGAGTTAATTACAATAAAACAGGCTTAATTAATAACTAAAAAAACCAATTTTTAGTTATAATACCCACTTTATAACTATATTGGGCGCTAGCCCCCTTTGTATCCACACGTGCCCTTTGTCATGGTCACATGGCAACCACAAGACCGCGGGCTTAACATAACCCTGCGCGCTCCATTGGAAGGTATGGGCACATGTAAATAGTGTGACTGAGGGATGAACATACGCGCGCCATTTAACATAGGCTATGGTCATATATAAATGTGTACGACCAGGGCTGGGGCCATTCCCCGGCCCAACCCCCCGCGCCAATAACAAAACATTTCAAATTTAAATATAAATTACTCCGTTTATATAATAAGCACCAACATGTGGCGCAGTGGTCACGGGACTTTGTTAAAGCGTTGCGGTGGGGAGAGGTCCGGGGTTCGAATCCCTCGGGCCCAAAATTTTTTTGATATATCCCTCATTGGCTAAACCCGGGGTGCCACGTGGCAGCCCGTGATTGGGCCACGTGGCACCTTTACATCCACTCGATGAATGCCACGTGTCAACCACCTATTGGTCCACGTCATTTGAGCCACGTCATTTCTATACACCACATCATCCTTGCCACGTACCTTGCCACGTAACTTGCCGTACGCCCAGTCACTTACCGCGTCAACCTGCCACGTCAGCTGCTGACGTCACCCTGCCACGTGTCACCCTTTCAGTGGTGACACGTGTCACTTCGGGATTGGTCCAACTGCGCGTCGAAAATGCCAAATCAGCCTGACATGTGTCACGCTCTGGAGCCACCATGTGTCATGTATGGAATCTGCCATGTGTCCTGTACGGACTGACACGTGTCCTGTATGGACTGTACGGACAGGTACAGTCAACATCCAAAATTTTGCCTGTTTGGCTTGGCGGACAAAATGCGATATCTTCTCCATACGGACTCCGTTTGACAAAAAAATTATACCACTGGAATCAGGAAGACGAGACGGACGCAATGGTGTTGGTTTCGTCGGATTCTGAGCAATTTAATTTTGAGAATTTTCATGCCCTGACAGGCTTCTGAATCCGATTTTGGATCACACCTCCCAACAATAAGACCTTTTGGTCCCCAAAAGGTTACTGACCACTCTACAAGCTCGGGATAGGCCACCCGGCTTGATCTTTGTCTCTGAAAGATGATTACATCAGGGGAAGCAAAACACAATGAAGTTGATACATCCACTTCTGGCAGAACCAAGTGACTGCTTTCTTTCCTTCACGGTGTTCTTCTTGCTTTGCTGGTAATCCTTCCTCCTTCGTGGGTGCATGCAAAATCCTCTTGCCCTTCTTTGGACGAAGCTCTGGATTAAGCTTCCAACAACTCGCCTTTTGATGTCCACTCTTGTTGCAAAGGGTGCAATGAGTTTTTGGCATCCAGACTTGTTTAACCTTCTCCTTCTTCCATTGTGGACTTGATCCTTTACATCATGTTTCCTTCTTGTACGACATAGGTTTCCTGTACAAAGTTTGTCTCTTCCAACACTTGGCAACACAATGCTTAGGTGAATGACAATAAGTACATGGATAAAGATTCCACAAGTTCCGGTTTACTTGATTATGCTTGTTATAATCAAAAGGAGAATTAACAAAAACATGACCATTATACCTTCCATGCTGATCTTCACTTTTCTTTGGAGACGACTTGCATTCACTACCGCAACCCTGAAGTGATGTGCCATTTCCTTTTGTGAAGTGTTCTTGCAATGTCTTAAGTTGGCCATTCGAAGCATCACTTGCTTCCAAAGTTTTGGAACCCATCTTGGAAGACTCTCCAAGGTCCCCTCTTTCATATCCCAATCCTAAGTATCGAGGCCTTTCCTCAACCTCAATAGGATTTACAATGCCTTGACCTCGANCATCACTTGCTTCCAAAGTTTTGGAACCCATCTTGGAAGACTCTCCAAGGTCCCCTCTTTCATATCCCAATCCTAAGTATCGAGGCCTTTCCTCAACCTCAATAGGATTTACAATGCCTTGACCTCGACATCCAAGGCCCTTTTCTTTTTCATAACCCATCTTGGTTAATATTCTCAAACCTACACCTTTTGTGTGTTTTTCGAATTCACCAAAATCAACTTGATGAGAATGAGGAAAATTTGATGAGGAACCTTCACTGCATACCTCAGATATGTTGTCTGAAACAGATGTAGAAGGCACTTCCTTCAATGCTTCTTTTCCTTTGTTGTTCTTTGAAGCTTTTACTTGAACCGTGCTCTTTCGTTCCAAGTAGTCTTCATACAACACCTTCACCATCTCGGCCATGGAAAACACCAAATCTCTGAACTTCTTCTCGTCTTGAGAAAGTCCTCCTGTAGATGCCATTTTCCTCCTTGAGATGTGCTCTTCCCTGGCTAACATGCAAAACTCAATTCCAAACGTCAACTAGCTCTGATACCACTTGATCTGTCAGGATTTTTCGAATGACTTATGGTTGAGTTTTTATATGCATGTATTGATTAACCATTGAGAAACTTAACGAAAGAGCGAGAAAAGAAAAGAAATTATACATCCATTAACATATTTGCAGATCTGAAATGCAATGAAAAACAACAAAACATAATGCATAGGTTGATAACGGAGTTCGGCACAACTTTGCCTACGTCTCCGGGCCTTTTCTCTGTGAGGGAGGCTTCTTTATTTCTGTTCGAAAGCTTAATAGAACATATTTACAATGCCGAATGGCTTCCAGACTGATCTGGTCATGTTCGCCCAGATCTCTAGAATCTTGCACAACTTACAGCACCTGAAACGGATGTCCCAAGCTCTCAGAAATCGTCCGACAACATCTCCTCCTCAACAGCTTCCCTGCCTCAAACTGGCTTTGACTTGGCTTTTCCTAAGCATCTTTGCTCTCAAAAACCGTCCAAAATCTGTCCAAAATCTCCCCCAATGCCTCAATCAGGCCTTGGTTATATAGCTGGGAAAGTTGGTTACACATCCCCAACTTCCTCCCAAAAATTAGGCTCTAAAAAAGCCAATAACTCCCAAAAATGAGTTAATTACAATAAAACAGGCTTAATTAATAACTAAAAAAACCAATTTTTAGTTATAATACCCACTTTATAACTATATTGGGCGCTAGCCCCCTTTGTATCCACATGCGCCCTTTGTCATGGTCACATGGCAACCACAAGACCACAGGCTTAACATAACCCTGCGCGCTCCATTGGAAGGTATGGGCACATGTAAATAGTGTGACCGAGGGCTGAACATACGCGTGCCATTTAACATAGGCTATGGTCATATATAAAGGTGTGCGACCAGGGCTGGGGCCAAGCCCCGGCCCAACCCCCCGCGCTAATAACAAAACATTTCAAATTTAAATATAAATTACTCCGTTTACATAACAAGCACCAACATGTGGCGCAGTGGTCACGGGACTTTGTTAAAGCGTTGCGGTGGGGAGAGGTCCGGGGTTCGAATCCCCCGGGCCCTAAAATTTTTTGATATATCCCTAATTGGATAAACTTGGGGTGCCACGTGGAAGCCCATGATTAGGCCACGTGGCACCTTTACATCCACTCGATGAATGCCACGTGTCAACCACCTATTGGTCCACGTCATCCGAGCCACGTCATTTTTGTATGCCACATCATCCTTGCCACGTACCTTGCCATGTCACTTTCCGTACCCCTAGTCACTTGCCGCGTCAACCTACCACGTCAGCTGCTGACGTCACCCTACCACGTGTCACCCTTTCAGTGGTAACACGTGTCACTTCGGGATTGGTCCAACTGCGTGCCGAAAATGCCAAATCAGCTTGACACATGTCACGCTCTGGAGCCACCACGTGTCCTATACAGAATCTACCACATGTCCTGTACGGACTGACACGTGTCCTGTACGGACTATATGGACAGGTACAGTCAGCATCCAAAATTTTGCCTATTTGGCTTGGCGGACATAATGCGATATCTTCTCCATACGGACTCCGTTTGACAAAAAAATTATACCACCGGAATCAGGAAGACGAGACAGACGCAATGGTGTTGGTTTCGTCGGATTCAAAGCACTTTCATTTTTGAGCATTTTCATGCCCTGACAGGCTTCTGAATCCAATTTCGGATCATTATGGGTTGGAGGCAGTACTTCCCATTGAATGTGAAATTCCCTCATTAAAGCTAGCTATTGAAATTATCCCTGACACTTCCGTAGAAGAAGAAATACTACTTTACCTGTCACACCTCAATGAACATCATCGAGAATCCACCATGGCTAATGAGTCACACAAAAATTGAGTCAAATCCCAGTACGACCAAACTGTGTGTCCTCGTATTTTCTCAGAAGGGGATCTAGTTTTGGTCTATGACCAATACCATTACAAATTAGGAGCAGGAAGTTCGAACCATTATGGCATGGTCCCTATGTTGTTAAATGTTCAATTAAAAAAGGGGCCTATGAGTTAGTTGATTATGAGGGAAATACCTTATCAGAGCCCTGCAATGGGATCTACCTCAAAAAGTACTATGCCTAAGCTCTAAGATATGTAGTGCTTTTGTACCATATGTATCATAATGTGGTGTGATATATTTTGATTTCCTTTGAGTGATCTACCTTGTTGTTTTGTTTATCATGCTTGGCGTTTGATTGGAAAATGTCGACGATCTCCTCTCCCTATGTCAGATATGTGGATGGAGCTATCCATAGCAACCATAACCTTGCTTCTGCAGCCTAGGTCATTTTCTCACCCAAATATGAACTAGTGAGTTCAAGGGGCATCTTCCTGGGTCCTACAATTAATAACATTGCAGAGTATAGTGCAGTTATTGAACTCATGTCTGAAGCTTCAACTTTAGGCATTCATTGATTGGTTGTCAAGTTGGACTCCTATCTCGTGGTTTCACAATTAAATTTAGTTTATTCTATCTTCCATCCGGTCCTATTCCATAAGTATTTTAGGGTCTACCTCCTTGAGAGAGAATTCAATTTCATTTCTTATGAACATGTTGGAAGGGAATTCAATTCGTTGGCTAACTCATTAGCTAATTATGTTTTGGATTGGAATATACTACATTAAGCACATTTATTAACCAAGCATCCATGTACATAAAAAAATAATTATATATATAAGTAGAAACCAACAAGTAAAATGTCCATATATATAAAAATAGTGTGCAGAATACATATCAAAAAATAAGTGTAGCATGGCATAATTGGGGCATATCCCAATACATCCATATATAAGTCACATACAAGGGTCTACAAAAATCTCAAATGATAAAATACCAAGCATAACGGGGAGATATATGGTCATGATAACAAAACACAACCCTATCCATCTTCCGCGGGAGGTGGGAAAAATGACCGCTAACACCAATAGTATGCCTATTCATTTGTAGAGGAATGTCTTCCATATGTGGCACTAGAATGCCCATAGTTAATCCTTCGAGGTTCACCTCAAGAGCCTCAAATAGCTCCACCTGTGGTCCTATTTCCTCTGTACTTTAGCCATTCCCATGTACTTACCACACCTGTGAAGGGGTGACATACCTTCCAGGTGAAATGGTGCACAATATTTAAATCCATGTGATTAGTCATGTTACAGACACAAAAAAAAATTCATATATTTTAAAAATTAAAAAAATTTATATATTTCAAAAAATTAAAAATTTGCAAACATGCACATCATTCTTAGTGAGATAATCTCTCCACTCATCCCCATCAAAAAGGACCATTTTAGGATCCCCCTAAAATCCCACACCTCTATAAGAATAATCATCCATTGCCACGATTTGTTGATACCACCAACTGAGGAAGTCCTATGTAAAATGTGGTTGTCGCCTTCCTCCAAGGCATGACAACAACCCTGTCCACTTTGTCATTGCTAGGTCCCTCATCCCAGTTGTCAGCCATGAAACCCATGGATGAGAGGTAGGTACCCGATCAAAAAATAATGAAACTAAAATTGATCCATAACATAACTATTTTTGTCATCCAATCCTGCATTTTGTCAACTTCTCCTGCATGTTTACCAACAACCTCGCACAACAATTATACACTATCATAGCAAGACACATCACTACATAAGACACATGAATCTCATATTCCAAGTGAGGCCCTGTACTACCCTCCACTGGAGTGATAGTATACAATATAGTACACATCGTAAGATCTATCACCTTCCCAATTGGAAACTTGTTGTTGCTTTTTATGGTCCCTGAATGATAGTACTGCCTCACATAGGAATCTATAAGTTCAGCTGAACCACCCCTGCCACTGACCAGAACTACTGAGGCCCCTCTCTAGAAAAATCTGGTGAGAAAGTATATATCCTCTATATCTATATTCAAAACTTAGTCCCCGACCATAAAGTGTTTCTCTTTTACGTCCCACATACCAATAAGTCACTCTAGCAGTAGTGGTTGTGCTCTCAAACTAGGATACATAAAGAACTTCATGAGCCCACAATCACTCAGTGAATCAAGGGTGCACTGGTCCTCCAAGGAAGAAATATCACTAAGAT
>ML816288.1:99963-127836 GCA_009831015.1 Picea engelmannii | reverse complement strand
GCCCCCTTAAAAACAACCTTGTCCTCAAGGCTTGAGATGTGGAAACTGCTGCAGAATGGTAGTTGGTTCCCAAGTGGCATTTGCTGGAGTCATATCTTTCCACTATACTAGCACTTCCTTGATGGTTCTCTGATGCAAGAAACGCTCACGCTGGTCCAAAACTGCTTCTGGCTATAGCCAAATGGATCCTTCTTTAGCTAACTCTGGAAGGTTGGTTTGAATTTGGCGCCTAGTTCCAATCACCTTCTTCAAGCATGAAACAAGAAAAATAGGATGTAGCTTCAAATGACTGGGCAGAGCTAATTGATATGTGACTTGTCCCACATGCTTGAGAACTGTGTAAGGGCCATAAAATTTGGGTGCTAGCTTCTGACAATGCTCGGCCTTGAGGGAAGTTTTCTTATATGGTTGTAGTCTCAGAAACACCTGATCCCCTTCTGCAAATTGACGTTCAGAGTGACCTTGATCTGCTTTCTACTTCATTCTATTCTATGCCATGACCAAGTTCTCTTTAAGGGTACGAAGGATATCCTCTCGGATTGTAAGTGTTTGGTCAACCACCTAGACCTTCGAGGTACCCGGTAAGTGTGAGAGAACTGAAGGTGGCTTCTATCCATATACCACTTCAAAAGGAGTCATGCGAGTGGTTGTATGGTATGTAGTGTTGTACCACCATTCGACAAGGGGTAACCATTGAGCCCATTGGTGTTGTTTTTCAGAGGCAAAGCACCTTAGATATGTTTCCAAACACTTGTTGACAACTTCCATTTGACCATCTGTCTGGGGATGATAAGCTGAGCTGAGATGCAATTATGTGCCTTGTAGCTTAAACAACTCTTGCCAAAAATTGCTTGTGAAAGTTGGGTCTTGATTGGAAACAATAGAGTGTGGCATGCCATGAAGCTTGAAGACCTAGTCCATGAAAATTTGAGCCACCGTGGATGCAGTAAATGGGTGGAGAAGAGCGCAAAAATGAGCATACTTGGAAAGGCGATCCACCACCACCATTATGAATGATTTATTCCCCAATTTGGGTAAGCCTGTAATAAAGTCCATAGATATATCCTTCCAAATAGCAGGGGGAATCGGAAGCAGTTGGAGGGTGCCTGGAGATTTGATTGTTTCTCCCTTGTTGCATTGACACACCTCACATTCAACGACAAATTTACAAATGTCCTGTTTCATACCATCCCAAAAAAACGAACGTTTGACTCGGTCATATGTTTTGGTGAACCCTAAGTGCCCCGCTGTGGGTGTAGCATGAAGCTCAGAAAGCACTGTGGATTTGAGCTTGGATTGTTGACTTAAATACAAGCGGCCTTTGTATCGAAGCTCATCCTGGAGCCAGGAGTAACCTAGGGGAGTCGGAGCCTTGTTCTGCAGTTGTTGCATCAGATGCGAACTTTTGGGATCTTGAAGCCATTCCTAGCGCACAGCTTGGAGCCAAATGGGTACAATGAAGGAAAGAGAAAAAAAGGATCCTTCGTCTTCATATTTTCGGGACAGTGCATCCACCACAACATTGTCTTTGCCCTTCTTGTAAATGATCTCATAATCATATCCAAAGAGCTTAGTCACCCATTTTTGTTGTTCCTGGGAGGAAATGTGTTGTTCCAGAAAGTACTTGAGGCTTTGATGGTCGGTCTTAATTTGGAAGCGTTTCCCCAAGAGATAAGGATGCCACAACTCAATGGCATGCAGAATCGCCAACATTTCTTTTTCATAAATGGGTTTGCCCAGATTCCTTTCAGACAGTTGCTTGCTAGTGAAGGCCAAAGGTCAACCCTCTTGCATAAGGACAACGTCGATTCCTTTCCCTGAGGTGTCACATTCCAACACAAAGGTCTTTGTGAAGTCGGGAAGGGCCAAAACCGGAGTGGTGCACATGGTTGTCTTCAAGGTTTGAAAAGCTTGAGCAGCTGCTGGAGTCCAAGTGAAAGAGTTCTTTTTTAGGAGAGCTGTGAGAGGTGCTGCAATCCTTCTGTAGTTCTTAACGAACTTGCGATAATATGCTATGAGGCCCAAAAATCCACGCAAGCTTTTGAGAGTCTTTGGGTGCGGCCAGTCTTGCATAGCTTCAATCTTTTTCGGGTCCACCCTGACACCATCCTTTCCCACCATATGACCCAAGTATTCTACTTATGAGGCACCAAAATCACATTTGGACTATTTAAGGAAAATTTGGTGCTAAGAGAGTAGGCGGAGAACTTGATCCACATGAGTAAGATGGTTTGTGCAGGTTTTTCTATAGATGAGGATATCATCAAATAAAACTAAGACAAAATGATGGAGAAAAGGGCGGAAGACATGCTTCATGAGGCTCTGGAAGGTGGAGGGGGCGTTACACAAACAAAAGGGCATGACCAAAAACTCATAGTGGCCCTCATGAGTGCGAAAGTCATTCTTGGGAATGTCGGCCTCTTTCATACATATCTGGTGATAGCCCGAGCGAAGATCAAGTTTGGTAAAGAATTGGGCGCCACTCAATTCATCCAGGAGGTCATCAATGACAGGAATGGGAAATTTGTCTTTGATGGTCAGTTTGTTGAGAGCACGAAATTCGGGACACATTCTCCAAGAACCTTCTTTCTTCAGTACCATGACGATTGGAGAGGAGTAAGGGCTCATACTAGGACGGATGACACCGACAATAAGGAATTCCTGGACCATTTTTTCAATTTCATTTTTTTGTGCAAAGGGGTGGCGATATGGACGTATATTGGGGGGAAGGCTTCCTGGGACAAGGGGAATGGAATGATCATGGACACCGCGGGAAGGAGGGAGTCTTTGGGGTGTAGAAAATACCATTTGATGTTTAGAAAGGAGGGCTTGGAGGTCTTGGGGCACTGGTGGTGTCTCTGTGGCTTGTATGGCATGGAGTTGGGCAATGACACGAGAATGACCTTTTTTGAGCAGTTTTTCCATGCAATGAGAACTGATGACCTCAGGTGAACCAGTAGTGATGCCTTGGAATTTATATTGGTGGCCTCCTTGGTTGAATTGCATGGTTAAGTTATGAAAATCCATGAGAATGGGACCCAAATTCCTTAGCCAGTCTGCACCCAACATAATGTCGCAACCGTCCATGTCAATAGAAAACATATGGGATTTTAGGTGGTAGTCACCGATTTGGAGATGCACATTTTCACAGCGCCCGCCACATTTCATAGAACCACCATTGGCAATCATGATTTGGAAATTATTGACAGCATGGATGTAGCAATGGGTTTCTTGGGCAATGCGGCAATGAATAAAATTGTGGGTGTTTCCACTATAAACAAGAATGATGACCTTTCGGTGCTTGATGTAACTGATTAACTTGAGGGTTTGGGGCGTAGAGAAGTCGGTTAGAGAATTGAGGGAAATGATCGGTTCCACTTCGAGAGGGTCGTAGGGAGGGTTTATGTCAGTGATTTCTGGTGACTCGGGCACAAGGGGAGTGTCAACATCCTCTTCCGGAATATCCTCAGAGATGGCCATAAAAATATTTTTTTCCTTACATTTGTGGCCTGGGAAATATTTGTCATCACAATTATAACAGAGGCCTTTGAGTTGGCGTTTATCCATTTCAGTCGTGGTCAATTTTTGGATTTTTAATGGGGCGGAGGGAGTAGTGGGGTTTACTGGTTTAGGGCGAGGGATAAAGGAAGGCTTATGGTTTTGAGAGGAAACAATTTTTTGTGATTCTTTAGCTTTTTTAGTAGCCTCCACCCAAGTCGTAGGTCGAGCCATGAGGACATGGGCCCGAATCTCCTCCTTGAGGCCACTGATAAAACACTCTCGAAAGAAAGCATCAGTCATGCCCTTTGTTTAAAAAGACAGGCGCTCAAATGCAGTTATGAAGTCTTCTATTGTGCCTGATTGTTTCAATTTTGTCAAACGGCCCAAATGGTTGGTGTCAGTGTCAAAGCATTCATAAATCTCAGTCACAAATTGGGTCCAAGCAATATACCCTTGATGGGAGGTTTTTCTCCATTTCCACCATTGCCAGCGTTCTTGATCTAGATGGAGAACACAATACCGGAGTTTAGCCAAGTCATATGTAATGTTGTAGAGAGAGAAATAATGTTCCATTTGGGTGACCCAACCAGTGGGGTTCGAGCCATCAAATTTGGTTACATCCACCCGCGGAAGGCGTATGTCCCATTGAAAGTGATGGGGTTGAAAGGAATGGGAAGAAGTTTCACCTTCAATCTTTTTATGTGCATCAGGAAAAGAGTCATCAGTAGGGATCTTGAGTTTGGTGCAGAGTGATGCAAAGACAAATTCAAGTTGGGTGGTCAGTTCGTGTTTGACTTCCGCCATTGCGGACTACACTGCTACATTTACGGATGCATTTATGGTGGTATTGATGGATGCATCATAGGAGGATATAGTAGAACTAAGTTGTTGCACTTCTTGTTGGGTCACGAGGAAACCAGATTGCAAGGTGTTGAAGAGAGACTCTAGTTCTTGGCTACGGGTATGGGCCATGAGGATGGGTGAACTAAAAAGGGAGCAGGCAGGGTCAGAAATTTTTGCAGAAAAATGATATGGATGAATGTGATAAGGGAGAAGAGATGACTCTAATGGAATAGGTCTCAAATAATGGTGAAAAAAATTCTAGATTTTTTATTTTTTTTTTACAGCTGCAGAGTTATACTTTGGTCTGAAGAATTTTTATTTTATTTTATTTATTTTTTTACAGTTGCGGTGTTATACTTTGGTCTGAAGAATGCTGCAGTGTTGAAATCCCCAAATTCTTAACCAGAAAGAAATGTGCATTTTCTTAGCAACCCGAACACAGATGCACGGCAATAGATCTCGCCGGTTTAATTTGTTTATGTTTATGTTCCCCAAGGGTTAGGTATTCAAGGGTTTGCCATGTGTTATATCTCTCTGATATACATGCAAGTTCCAACAGTAGTACTCAGCCCAATAGCTCAGGGCACTAACTAAGGAGGATAGACCGTACCCTTAGTTGTACTACCCGACTACCCAGGTACTAGAGAGTATCTTCCCGAGTGTTGTTCTCAGTGACACTATAGTAGTCCGGCGGCCGTTAGGTTTATCTAAAGAGAGCTTTAGGAAATCTAGGCCAATCCGTACACAGGTGCTTTCTGATGCGCTACCACTCGAAGGGGTACCAACAGGGGTTACAAGGGTGGCCAACAGATGTGCGCTTAAGAACCACTTGTATTTCCTGCGTGTATGAATCCCTCAACCGCGGGTTTATACGTGTAACGAAAGATCTTTGTGGCTTAAAGACGCCGAAATATGTCTCTACCCTGAAAAAATGCCCACAATTTCTGCCAAGGAAAGTGCTCTGATACCACTTGCAAGATACCAGATATATAAAATATGCAGAACAGAAATAAAATGCTAGAAATGGCAAAATAACAGTAAAATATCCAGCATAATCTTCATAATACACAGAAATGATATAAGAATAGCAATAGAAATAGCACTTTGATTCAGAAAGCAATGTTCACAGGCCTCTTCAAGGGGGCAACCTCCAATCGAGCAACGCTCTGTTACAATAATCTCCCAGCTAGAGTTTTCATACCCTCGACCCTTATTTATACTAAATATGTCTATTAAGAGAAGCATCTAGAGGAAGATCCTTCTATAAGCGGAAGCTTCTATTAGGTCTTCTTACATCTGCCTTATTCTATTTTATTGAAAGGCCTTATTAATATTGACCTTTATTACATCCGAATACATTGATCTACCTATGTGCGGGTTAGGACCTTAACATGATATCATCGCCATGCATGAGCGATAACATGTACCTGTCATGCATTGCAACATCCTTATTTGTGTAGAATAGGTAAGGGAAGGTTGGGTATGTTGGTCCAGGTCACAAGCACCTCGAATTGATATATGTTAATTCATCATGTGTTTGGTTGTTTGTCTGCATTCTATTCAGAATTGCAATAAATGTTATATCTATCTGGCGCATTGTAGTATGCAATTCAAATCATTTAATATTGTCTCTCCAGAAGTCATGCGTCATTGTTTGCATGTTAATCGTAGTTTGTTCAAATATCAAAGAATCTTGGATCAGTTGTGCCTAGTAAAGATCCCCACAGAATATCATGTCAACGTTTCCAAAGTATTTCGTGTGCACATCTTTTATGCTTCTTAGTCAATTGTCAATGGAATACAAGAAGCAACTTCCAATCAAAGATGCCTCATCTATAAAGACAAGTCAGAGTTCGTCATAAAGCTTAGACAAGGTATCTAACATTTCCTTCCTAAGTGGAAGAAACTGTGACTTGTTAAAAGGCATTAAAAATGTGGAGTGGATCGTTGTTCCATCTGCATTATATGCAACTTTTCTTGTGTATGCAACTATTAGGCCCTTTGGTTTCATAGGATCAGAGGAATTGTTCGAATCATAGATTCGTATAAGCATTTGGAACAATGATTTTGTTGTGAATGTCTTGCATGTTCCTGCTCCACCTGTAAGGAACAAGTGCACAGGAGTGTCCATGCTCAAGTGTTTTTTAAGCGCAATGTCCTTTAGAATTGTTTGTTGTCCTCGATTCAACAAACGTCTTATTATGTGGTATTCATTATTTTCAATAAGGAAAGGATGTTTTGTAAATTGAAAACCAAGATTGATACGTTTTTCAAAGCCACCTTCTCGAGGATGAGGCAAATCTGCTTGCAAGTCATAGGACTTGTAGGGAGTTCTGGTTGTTTTTTGGTTTGTGAATGTATCATCAAGATTGTCAAGGTTTTCTAGTTCATTAACTGGAATTTCTAGATCACCCCATGTTGGATTAACATTGTAAGTAAATCTACCTTCATTGATTTGCACTATAGTCTCAAAGGCAACATACACAGCTTCCCATGTAGGGAAGTTATGTTTTAATGTCTCTTCGTTTTCATCGAACGGAACGTATAACAGTAGTTTTTCTATACAATATTTTTCATAGTCAGAATGTTTATTGTATTTGACAAATTGTATCACAGAGGGTTTTTTTCTTTTTGATATGGGCGCACCATTTTTTTTGTAATGCGATACAAATTCTGCTAAGCAGATATGCTTGATAAGAGATGGACGCTGGAGGTAATAATCAATAATAGAGCGACATAGGACGTCTTATGAATTGTCAGACACTTGTTCTAGAAAACACGATGGTTTAAGCACAAATGTGTGTTTCTCAAGTGGAGATGTGTTTATGAAGACACATTTTATTGAACTACAATTGAGGGGCAGGGAAAGTGCAATGTGGACTACCTGTTGAGAAGACATTTGTTGAAGATTAAGCAATGTATTGCCAAGAATACATATCATTTGTATGGCATCAATATGACTTATTTCATGTTCTTTGTGGATTCTTCTGAATGCACTTGTCATAGATTTGTCAACCTTTTTCATATAGGAGGTACAGTACGATGTTGCAGCATATGCATTGAGGACGTATTGCGCATATATATTTGCATTCCACATAGCTAGCATGTTCTTGGAGAAACTGTTGTTCCAGATATGGGAAAGTTTTTGTTTAAGGAAAACTGTTGGTTGTTTAAGTGTACATTGTATGGATTGTATGTACTCATCTTCAAATAGATTTAGCTCTGTTAAGAAGTCATCGGAGCTCATAACCTCGTAAAACTCTCCTTGTTCTAGAAATGTGAACAAGGATTTATATTTCTCAACGACAACATTGTACTCTAAACTAAGTGGCTCTATGATTCTTGTTGCTCTCATTGGCGGCATGGGGAAGTTGTATTTGCAATGCAAGTTTTTTCATTTTCTACAACTTTTTGTATGATAGTGTTTATGAACTTTGGAAAGTTCTGGATCCAAATGATCTGTGTTGCATGTTATGTATTTGTCAACAAACTGCTCAATCTCTGAATTGTTGTCATCTCCATAGACTGGCACACCCTCTATCCACAATAGTGCATGGTCATGTTCATTCCCCCTATTCTAGAATTCAGCAACAAAAAAGTAGTCCGATATTTTTCCAAAAAATGTTTCATCATGGAATATCAATTGTATGAAAGCATTTATTCTATGTCTATAGTAGCGAGTAAATGTTACTAGGTATTTTCTTATGAGGTAGTCAATGTCATTATTTTCCAATGTATTGGTTTGTTTTTTATGTTTCCTGTTCCTATGCAAGTAAGATATCACAGCCAAGAGAGATGTGAATATCTTTGAAATCTATGTATCCGATATCAGATTTCAGAATTTTTTCTAGGTTTTCTTTATACTTGACATCCTTGGCAAACAACTTTCTTCCTTGTAACTGGCCTTTTCTTATTTGGACCCACATGCAAGACATCACTTGCTCTATTATTATGCGCATTGTTTTGAAAAACAAGTTTGTTATGTGACAGGAGAAGTCACCGCTTGAATGCAACAACTCACATCGAACTATTTTATGGTAACTGAATCGTTTTGTAATGTCAGTAGGACGTGGATCTCCATAGAAGAGTGTTGGGAAGTTCATTTCCTCAGCAAATTTTTCCTTGAATATTCCAAGTGGACTTGCCCCTCAGTAGGTGAAATTTCGACAATCTTGTCTTGCAAGTCACGAATGCACTGTGAATCAGTGAATCCATGCACCAATGTCTCAGCAGGTGTTTCATTCTATGATTCATCACTTGTATCAAATTCACTAGAAGTTTCGAGAGTCTGTGCAGAGTTGTCATCCTCTTCTCCAAGAACATTGTTCCAGTTCTCATTTATACAAATGTTATGTGATTTGTACAGGGCCCTGGAACATAATTCTTTTAATGCTTTCATAACAGCATGCACACGTACTTTGCCTGTCTAATACGCATTTTTGTATTTCAAGCATCTTTTGAGAGCCACAACAATTGTCATTGTATCACTAATGAATCATCGCAAGGCTTTTTGCACAACATCTAGTTGAACAAGAACATTAATAATTGATCCTATTAAGCTCATTTGGGGTCGTTTATAGCCCCAGGGTCTGATTTGTGCAAATGCAATTCGCAGAGACACAAGTCTCTCTTCAAGTTCCATAAGTGCACTTACATATGGTAGTGGTGTATTACATCTTATTTGGTTAGGGGTTGCAAATTGTGGCAGTTTTCCATTTTCAAGTGACCGTTTGCATGGAAGACAAATTTTGCCACTGGAAAATGTTTTATCATGTACTTTCAAGCGGAGGTATTCTGCTTCCAAATCAGGCTTGAAAGACTTACTGTTTTTTGCAAAATTCAATTGATCACAAATTTCACATGCAATGGAAGGAGTGTCTTTGATTTGTTTCATGTAGGTATGTCTTTCATTTTTCTTCTGTAGGGAAGTATGAGTAGAAAGTGTTTGTTGGTTTTCATTGGTAGTAGTGCACGATGTTGCTTCTAGCCCATGAAATGTGATTTTTTCCTCTTAGACAGTTGCATGAATATTCTGGGATATGTGACCGTACCTGTTTCTATTGTGTTGTGCACGAACAATTTTTTTTAGATTATGATATGTCAGTTTCTCTCTAGAAGGAAGCATAGCAATGTATTTTTTTCTCTCGCGTATGACCTTTTTCAAGTTGTGATAACTTAGTCTATGTTTCTTGTTCAAGGCTAGGATGATCTCATGGCAGCTGGGATAAATTTCACTCTGAATAAATAACATGTGATGCTTATGCACATTCAATGTGGTTTGGATGGCATTGACACTGGACCCTGGACCGGCAGTATCTCCTATACTACCAATGTGTTTTTTTTTCTCTCATGTATGAACTTTTTCAAGTTGTGATAACTTAGCCTACATTTTTTGTTTAAGCCCTATATGGCCTCATCACAATTGGGTTGAATTTCACGCATGACCTTTTTCAAGTTGTGATAACTTAGTCTATGTTTTTTGTTTAATCCCCATATGGCCTTATCGCAACTGGGAGGAGTTTCATTCTCATTAAAAAGCATGCCATGCGTATGCAGATTCGATGTGGTTTGGGTGGCATGGACATTGGAACCTGAACCAGTGATATGTCCAAGCAAAGGTTGATAATGGATATGTGGCGTATATGTTTTCAATGAGAGGATGTCAATTGTTCGATCGTAATTTGAATCAATAGACCAGGAACGGACAGTGCCATCTGGCAGGGCCGACCATACCTAGATATTTACTTTGAATATGATAGATATCCATTGCAAACAGAATCTGCCACGCTCCACATTTCCTTTTTCATATGGAAGTGCCATGTTTACAAGGTATTCTTGCCAACCTCCAATTATCGGCATATTTTCTAGGAGATATGGCGAAAGGTGTTGATGCAAGCAACTAAAAGCTTGTTGGTTGCCGCCTATAATTGCATTGCAAAAGGACTGTACAATGTAAATCCACAGTGACTGCACATCGAACTCTGCTGCTACCAAACAACAAATTGCATTGAACAGACTATCTCCACATATAGATACAACAATTGTTGTTATATGCAAACCATGGTAGTCTATGTGATGCATAATCCTTTTCCACTATGATTCAAGGTCTTTGCAAATGAGGGACAAGTAAATATGAGGTCCTCCAAGATTGAATATGGAAATTTTTTTATACAGTAGTGGTTCATAATGACCACTGACACGATTGGCATCATGGAACAAGATGCCATATGGATTGCTAGATGTAGTTTTGTTGAATAGTATATATCTCATTTTTCTTATCAATGACCATATTCCAATTGATATATTGAGCCACTTAGACAACCACTGTATACAAATTGTATCTCCCCAAAGTCCCCTCTCATGTGCATGCATAATTGGAGATGCATACAACCCCATCTTTGAAAAATATATAGTGACATCATGTATTCCATGCAACTGCCGAAGAAAATCAGATGCCAATTCATATTCATACGACTCCAATGCCTCGGTGTCACCATTTTTTAAACAACCTAAGAAATATTCTATCAACCCATTGCGCAAGTCAGTCGAGGAATAACGAAAAATGAAGTAAAACCTTAAATGCATCGAAAAGGCAATCTCCTACGGTATACAAGAATGCATCCAATCTAAAAATCCCATTGCTATGCAACACCTCGTCGATGTTGTCATGTATAATGGAGTCTGTATCTATTTCATACGACTCAACATCTATTACTTGTTTCATCTCTTAAACTGTGATTTTCAAGTTGTTTCTTAGCTATTTTCAGTTTGTATGAAAATAGAGAAAAGGGGAAAAAAAGATAAAACGAGAAAAAAAAAGACAAATAGAAAACTACAAGCGCGGAACTGCGTACCAAATGTAGTATGTATCCTTCAACCTTGTTCTTTTCAAATTCAACCCCCCCGAGTGGCCACAACAGATGACAAGAAAACAAACCTACACTGAACAATGAACCAAAGAGAAGAAACAACACAACTAAATAACATTATAAATTTGTTGAGCACAAAGACTGATTTGAGCCTATTCATGGTGTGCATCCTACAAGCTTCTCAGAGGCAGAAGATGTTCTACAAAATAGAAAGGACTGGACAAAGGCAACAAGTGGACGGAGTTTTTGACCCAGAGAATAAAAGCATTCCTTGTCACTACACCCCGACGGATGGTTCCCCCTTCTGAAAGCTCTAAATTCGTTTTTTAAACCCCTTTGCATTGTGATTTTGGAAATAGCTATGGCCCAATATCCAGGACGTGGAAGTTGGCATATGAAAACGAATGGTTTCCAAAAATAGAAAATAAGACCACATGAAAAGATGTTTTGCAACAGAATTTTGAGGCAAGGACTCCTACGATTGAAAAATCTTGCTTGCAAGGTGAAAAACACCAAGTAGAAAAAAAGGAATAGCAATGAAACGATGGCAGGGAAACTTGCCCGTCAACAAGGGATGACAAGAGCGCAGCCCCAAAAACTTGCAAACCGCAACAACAGGTCCAACAACTTGCAAAGTTGAAGAACAACAAACCAGTGAACAACCACGAAGAGGTCCAACTACAATTGCAAGACCTCAACTTTGCAAAGTTGAATCAAACAACAACAAGCAACATGGAATGAACAAACGAAAAAGTGTCAACCATTGAACCAGTGATGCCGATGGAGAACAATATTGCACAATTTCACTGCAAACAACACCATCAAAAAAATGGAACGAAATTGTATCGTAACACATCTATACAATAAACATTTAAGGTTGTGCGACATGTTAGGTAAACACTTAAGACTATCAAAACCGTCGAAGGGCGTTGCACTGTGAAAAAATTTAAGAAAGAATGAAGTGTGGCAGGCTTGTTTACGTACGCAACAATGACAAGACTCTCAAAGTACGCAACAATAAAGAAAAATCACATATAGTAAAAGTAATAAAATAATAATAATAATAATAACAATAGTTCGAATAATGGGGACTATGCTAAAAAAAAATGACTAAGACGACAAAGTAATATGAAAACTGACTATCGATGTGCAATAAGACCTCAAATCTATTAGTACAAACTTTGGATATCTAAACATTTCAATACGAATAGTACAAATTAAGAAAAGCACAGTACATGATAAAACTTTGGATATGGCAACATATAACTCATTGGGAATAGCGAAGCTGGCAATAAGACCTCAAATCTATCATCCAATCAGATCATGACATATATGGGTTTTTTTAATATATAAAAAATAATGCTTTTACTTCTGTAGTTTGAACATTAGAAAATATGCAAAAATTTGTAGTCAAACCACAAACTAATATGAAGTCAACGAATTATTGATCGCTATATTCCCTCTACGCCTTCGACAGGGACTAATAATATATAATGATGTTAGTAACAAAGTAAGGGAGGAAAGCTTTTTTATTCATAATTTTTTTAGTGTACAATGCTTCATAACCACCTTTGTATTTTATACTTCAAAATTATTGGTTTTGTAGTAAGTTAATGGCTCGCCGTAGATGTAGATGTCCCATTGGACACAATTTATTTCATGGTTTAATATGTATTTTTTATTATTAGAGTGCAACACTTGAGTAATACAATGTTGGTATAAATTAATAAATATTTTAACCATTTACAATAGTATATGAAACTAAGAATCATTTAGAAATAAAGTTAAATGTTAATTAGTTTATAGCAATCATTTGCAATATTTTGTTATTAATTCACATAATTAATAAATAAATTAAGATAATTTGTTATGATTTTATAATTCTTTCACTTCCTATTATACTTTATTGATAGCATTACATAATTTTAAAGTCACGTTATATTAAAATTTTTATTAAAAAAAAAAAAATTTCAAAATAATAATAATAATTTTGTATTTAAAAAAAATATTTTATTTTTCAAAATTATTATTCATATTTTTTAAAATTAATAACATTCTAATTATAAAATAATAATTATTATTTATATTTAAAAAAAATATATTTTATTTTTCAAAATTATTATCCATATTTTTTAAAATTAATAACATTCTAATTATAAAGAAACATTATTTAAAAATAAATAATATTTTAAATTGTTAAGTGAGAAGGAATATTTATTTATAAAGTTGGAGAAATATAACTATCATAAACATTATGGATTAAGAATATGGTTGACGATATTACAATAATTTATATAGTTATTATAAGATCTATGAGGATGAGAAACTACATTTAATATTAACATCCAATTTTTGTTTATACCATACTTTTAACTTTTCAAATTTAACATTTACAATTTATAAAATTTAATAATATTTTTATTCAAATATAACATTTACAATTTATAAAAATTACTAATATTTATAAAAATATTAGAAATATAATATTTTAAAATAATCATTTACAATTTATAAAATTTAATAATATTTATAAAAATATTAGAAAAACAATATTTTAAAATAATCATTTACAATTTATAAAATTTAATAATATTTATAAAAATATTAGAAAAACAATATTTTGAAAAAATTATTGCTTTTAAATTTTTTTCAATGTAAAAAATATTGAGCCTTTACTATTATATAAAAAAAAGTTACAACCTATTTAAGAGAATCCAAATTCCTTCTTATGAAGAATTTAACCAAGTTTTCATAGTAATTGAAATCACCAAATTCAATATAAACTATGCATACTATGAGATTTATAAGCATAAGAAGCATCATCATTAAATCTAATTCAAACCTAGGCTCCCTACTCTCTTGCTTGGTGATGAGATTTCTTGGTGTCATCCCTAGATGTCGTGGTTGGCTCATACTCATCCACGTCGATTGGGCATTTTTTGAACTTGATTAGCTCATACTTCCCTTTGCCTCCTCTTGTTGTTCATGGTGTTGACTTCTTGGAGTAACCCTAAATCTAATTCCAAGTTGGGATTTGCAGAATAACTCAAAATTTCCCTCAAAAATTATAAGTGCATGCATAATGTTCCCCTATTCTTCCTTGGTCTTTTCCAAGGCCTACCCAATCATTGCCTTGACTATATAGAATGTTTATGCTATTTTAAAGGACTTGGTTTCTCTAGTACAAGAGTAATATGGGTACTCTACCCATTCCTCATCCAATATCTTCTCTTCTGCAACTATTTTTCTTTGGCCTTGAACCCTCTCTTCCACCTCCTCCGCTACCTTTTTCTCTGGCTCTAAGCAGATTTTCCAGTATAGAGTTCCCTCCATCCAAACCTTATAAGTTGCACGAATATTATTCATTGGCCATTGGGGAAGGGAAGCCTTTTTTTTCTTGTCCTCCTGTTGACTCCCCCTCTCCTTCTTTGTTGATCCTCTAGCCATATTGGACAAGAATCAACTCTCTTATATTACTAGGGGGCAGAGGCCAACGTTGCCAATTTTTCGAGAACCTTACATAATTCCTCTTGTCGTTGTGCCTTGCCTAAGTAACGACCACCCTTTGTCTTTTCCTAGCAAACAACCCTGCACTCACTCCTATGTGTTTTAGACACCCCAACTCCCTATGCTCACTCCTATACGTTTTAGACACCCCAACTCCCTACATGATGCCCAAGACTCAAGATCCTACTTACCTCACAACTATGTCACCACTAATCTCTCGATAAAACATAACTATGCACTTTGCCCTCGATTTTCTACAATGGGAGGTTCGTTGCTAGAACACCCCTCTCTAGTTATCTGGGATGCGACTACCGCCCATTGAACCTACATTAGGACACCTTTCCACTCCTCTATATTATTTCTCTTGGTACTCTCCATTCTTTCTTCCTGAGACTTCTCCTTCTACAACATTGATGGCCTTGTACCCCCACTAGGTAGGCCACCTCCTGTGTTAGTGGATATCATCAATAATCTGCATAGAATGAGCGTTAGTGGCTATCATCAATAATGTGCATAGAATGAGCGTTAGTGGCTATCATCAATAATGTGCATAGAACGAGCGTTAGTGGCTATCATCAATAATGTGCATAGAACAAGTCGTTATGAACCCCTCTAGCTTCAAGTTTCCTCACCTCCCACACTTCTTCATACGAGCTAACGATCAGCTAGTTTTCATTCCCTTAGTTGTCATCTGATCAATCATTAGAGCTTCAACGTCAATGTGGATGTTCCTAGTACAGACGAGTATCACCTCATCCAATAATTGTTTTTAATTTTTTTAAACATAAGCTTATCATTTGATTTTCTCTTTCCTCTAAAACATTTGGCACCCACTTCTTATACTTTTTCTTTCCTCTAAACAATTTGGGTTTATATTAATTGGCACCTCTCAAGTGTCCATGAAGAGTCGGAGCTATCGAGATGGAAAAATACGCGAAATGGTGGATGAGGGTGGAAGGATCATCCCCAGGTTTAATTCTCACTGCCAAAAATGGAGTAAGCTAAATATGCAACCTTTTGGGTTTGTCGACGATCGTTATACGTCCCATATCTGGCAAAAGGCATCGTCTGGAAATGAAGACTAGTAAGCTTACTCCCTTTAAGACTCTATGCACACTAGATGGTCATTCAACCACACTCGTGTGATTCATACCTTCGCTCATCCATGCTCCCATCCGCATTCATCCCGCCATGCATTCAATATGCTACCATCTGCATCCATCCTACCATGCATCCATGCTCCCATCCGCTCCTTTTCCGACTACCCATATGCATCCATCCAACCGTGCATCCATGCTCCCATCTGCTCCTTTTCTGACTACCGCCGACCACTAATTCTAAGAATCCAATTCACCAAAAGGCATGACACAAAGACCCATTAACACCTGAGGATATGTGAGGATATGCCCCTGATCACCATTGAAAGATGATGACTGGAAGTACGTGTACATCCACGTAGTATTAATTGTAATTTGGTGGATGTTAATGCAACATTTCCACCCAACAACTATTAAAATTTCATCCCGGTTCTCCTTTACTTGCTCCTCGAGACCTGTTCTGCAATTGTTGAACCTTCCTCACTCTAAATCGATCTGATTTGGGTTCCAAATTTTTCAAGGCCACCAAATCAAGCCCATGGCATATGTTTTTGATCCGATATGTGAAGAAAAATAGGCAGAATACCTTCTTGGAGATAGAATTGGAGATTATCGAATACATGGAGACAAGCAGCCAGAAGTCGGTTGTGTGGAGAGTTGGCCACATTTTCCCCTATGATTACATCTGAGGATCTCCTGTTATAAATCATCTCTACCAAAGGGAGCAATCGATCTCGAAATGGCTGAGCCATTAAGCGCCACGGTCTATGGTCTATCATCTATGTTTTGTTTCGGAATATGATATATCTGTCTGGTGCCCAGAATCAGGGAAGTGATTTATGCAGTGGTACATTTTCATCTGCTAATTACCTGTTGAAAATAACCATGTCTAAAATATTGATAATCACTCATTTCGGTGCTCCTTGTGTAGAGTATGCACCATATGCCAATGTGAATATGAAAGTGGGGATACAATCATGTCCTTGCCTTCTACCTATGGTTTCCATCATCCGTGTGGGTCAGGGTGGATTCTCAACTACTCAGAGATATGACCTCCTATTTGTAATTTGGATATTGTTGAGCAACACAAAGTTTGATGATTTGAATTAGTTGTTAAAAATTGTAACTGTTGTCGATTTATTTTCACATGAACAAAACGGGGATATTGCTCCCCATTTTGCTTCAGGATCCTTCTTTTGTTTCTTCTTGGAAGTTGCCACATGAACTGAGGGCACAATGTTGGAGTTACTTCACACACACCTAGGATTTGTTTTTCCTAAGGTTTTTCCTTGTTTATTAGTCATAATTAGTCATTATCCAATCTCCTATATTTTAGGGGAGGATATTTCACCTAGAGAATATTCTCTTTCAATTGACACTTCAGTTTGACTAGTTGAGTTGAGTTTAGATGCTGCATTGGTTTTGTCACCATGCAACATTGGGATCATCACTAGCTAATGCGCACTTTCCTTGGGATCATCACCAGACTGGCGCATTACCCTTGATTTCCTGAGTTAACTCCTCACTACTCTCTTTTTGGTCAGTCAACTGAAGACTAGTTGACTAGTTAACTCAACTAGGTGGCAGTTCACTCTCGTAACTGCCTGAGAGACTAGACTAGGTGGTAGTTCACTCCCGTAACTGCCTGAGAGACTAGACTAGGTGGCAGTTCACTCCCGTAATTGTTGGTGTGTGTCCAGATCACTCTAGACCACCACTATGGCGCATTGGTTCTCCTCCAATGCACACTCATTGATCTATACATAGTATATCATGTGCAAATTATTCATTATTCACAACGGTTAATGAGAATACTTTTATTCTTTCTCTCCTTCTTCTTCTTTCTCCAATTCTCTCTGCAAATGTGTGTATTATTTTTTAGCTATATCTATTCTGTGCAAGTTCAACACATTTACATGGTATCAAAGCCGATGGACTTCTAAGCAAAAGATACACCAAAAAATTTTGCAGGTACAAAAGATTGAAGATAGCCGAAAGATGGATTTCCAAAAAGAATTCATTCTTACACCTTACAACTATTTTGCATGGAAGGAGAAAATAACCATACATCTCCGAACCACAGGGTTGTACATGTTAACCTTGAATACAAATACAGAACCAACATCAGCCATAGAAAAATACAAGTACTTAAATCGCATGGATGAGGCACTCGGAACAATTTGCAGTGTTATTTCTCCCGATCTCCTTTTTCACATATCTTCCTGTAAGACTCCCAATGAAGCCTGGACTTCCTTGGAAGGGATCTTTGGAAAACATGATGAGATGAGGGGACACATGCTAGAGGTGGAGCTGCTCACATTAGATCCAAAAAGCTTTGAGAATATCCAAGATTTCTTTACAAAATTCAAGGATTTATTGTCGCAACTCAAAGCTTGCGGGGTTGATAAATCGAAGGAGGAGAAACAAATGGTTCTCACCATTCTCTCCAAACTTGATCCTGAATTCTCTGTATTCGTATCCACTTTCCATTATGTCAGATTCACCTCTAAAGCCAACTAGTAGATGCCTTCTCTTGAGGACTTTATCAAATCACTAACACAAGATAAAACCAAGCTCATCAGCATGGGCACAATCAAAGGCCCAAGGGCGCATGCACTCATTGTGCATTATGGCAGCCACAAATATCAGAAATCTAAATATAAAGATAAATGGAAATCTCATGCACATCCAAAGAAGGAAGGGTACACAAAACCCTTCACCGATGCCTCCGGATACAAAGGGGAAAAGGGAAGAAAAGGGGAGAAATGCATGTACTGTCACAAAGGATTCCATTCAGAATTTGCATGCATGCAAAAACAAATAGATCTGATGTCTCAAATACTTCAACAAAATAACCTTGGAGATTGCATCCCGGAGGGTGCCAGGAAGAATAAGCCAGAAGATCTAAATTCCAAGAAAGGTAATTCTAGCCATGCCTTGATTGCCATCAACTCCTCTCCTGATGCTTGGATCGTAGATTCAGGAGCATCACATCACATGGCTACCTCAAAAGCAATATATTCTTCTTTGGATGCATGCAAAGGTCCTCCTATTCTGATGGGGGAAAACTCTTATGTCGAAGTCACGGACAAAGGAAGGATTGAACTCACCAACGGAAGCTTCGAGAATGTGTTGCACATTCCCAAACTTTATGTCAACCTTCTCTCCATGTATCAGATGAAGAATTATGGCATCGAAAAGAAATTCATATTCACACCAAATTCTGTGAACATCTACGACATGCAAACCAACTCCAGGGTTTCTACCGGTGAGGTAAATCATCTGTCTAGATTGTATAATTTTTCTGAATTCATTGAACCTGATTATGCTTTACTGCTTACTCATGCTGATGAAAGTAGTAGGATATGGAAAGAAAGGTTTGGATATTTGAATTTCAGATACATGCAACAACTTAGCAAGCAAAGATTGGTTGATGGTCTACCACACATCCATTTCTCCAAGGGAGTATGTGAGGGATGTGTTCTCAGAAAACACCCTCAAGAAGAATTCGACAAAGGAAAGTCTCAACGAGCTTCCGCACCTTTAGATCTGATCCACAGTGACCTTATGGGTCCTTTTCCACATCCATCCATCAACAAAACAAGGTTTTTTCTCATTTTTGTTGATGATTTCTCATGTTATACATGGATCTACTTTCTCAGGAAAAAATCTGAGGTATTTCAACGCCTCAAAGATTTCAAATCCCTGGTTGAGACACACAGTTCAGAAAGAATATCAAATTCCTTTGAACTAATAATGGGGGAGAGTATGTCAATAATGAGATCCATGATCTTTTCCATGAGGCGGGGATTCAGTTGCAGTACACAGTTCCCTATACTCCGTAACAAAACAGAGTTGTTGAGCAGAAAAATAGATCTCTAAAGGAGATGGCATCTTCAATGCTTCATGCAAAGTCACTACCATAGAGACTATGGGCTGAAGAACTTAATTTTTCAACATACATCCAAAATAGATCTCCCCATATATATTTCAAGGATAAGACCCCCTGCGAGGCTTGGAGCGACCTCAAACCAGAAGTGACCCACTTCCGCATTTTTGGTTCACGTGCATGGGCCCAGATTCCCTCTGAAAAGAGGAAGGCACTTGATCCATAGAGCACAAAGTGCATTTTTTTTGGCTACCCAGACGATGTGAAGGGATGTAGACTTATTAACCTTTCCTCAGACCGGCTCATCATTGAGCAAAGTGTCCAATTCGAGGAAAGTGTCTTGCATGTACTTCAATAGCCGCATGCAGACACCTTCATTCTTCCACCTGTCCGAGATGATGAGCATGCACATGCCAACCCTTCTTCAAACAAGATTTTTGATTCAAAGGACTCAAATGATTCAGATCCAGAGTCAGTACAATAAGATACAAAGTCAAACCGTCCAGATGCAGTTGCAGAGCCAGAGCAGAGGCCCAAGTGGGCACAGACTACTCTTCAGGATGCAAGGGATCTCGTTGGTGATCCAGCTAATACTAGGAGGACTCGATCTGATTTCAAGGAGCCTCCTTTTGCACTCACTGCCATTGAACCATTTCCCTCCAGACATCTTTTCTTGGTTCAGTCTTCAGATCCAGAGTCTTATGGCGAGGCTATTGGAAATCCCTTTTTGGAATCCGCCATGCAAGAGGAGTACAATTCCCTCCTCGAGAACCAAACTTGTGATCTAATTCCCATTCCTTTTGGGAGGAAACTTATCAGATGTAGATGGGTTTACAGGACCAAGAGCGCAGCAGATGGACATATTAGTAGATGCAAAGCCAAGCTTGTTACCAAAAGCCTTTAGCAGGTTCACGGTTGTTACACATTATTTTTGTCATCCCTATGATCATTAATGATGTAAACCTATATGTAGTCTTCAGATAGGTCAGTGGCCTGAGTTCTTGAAGAAAGAAGGGAGAAGAACTTTTCCTGAGAGAAGAAGTTGCATTCTCCTTTAGAAAAATCCCATTAAAAAGGAATTTTGCAGGTTGCTCTATAGGCAGGGTGCGAGAATGCTTGATTCTCCAGGTTGCACCATAGTTGGGTTGCGAGAGGTTCGCAGGTTGCTCTATAAGCAGGGTGCGAGAATGCTTACACGTGGGAAAAATGAGCATTTTCTCGAATCTTCTAGAAGGAGAAACTTCCATGGTGAGGTGGCATCCGAATGGTTTGGATCTTACTCGCTTTCATGATTTAGTGGAATCATCCTAACCTCCTCACCTTATCCTCTTCAACTTATAAAAGGAGAGGAGCTCTCATGGAGAAAGTTAGCTTTGGAGCTTTTGCTAAGTTGGATTTGGCTTGGAATTATTAGCTTGGTTAGAGTGGTTTTGAGTTTTGCCTTTGTCAAGATAGATTGTGAATATTATCAGATTTGTGCTATCAGAATTCTTGGAGTGAAAGTGTTAGAATATATAAGATGGTGTGCTCGTTTTACCATTGACGATACCTTTGTCACCCAACCATAGGCCGAAGCCTCCCTCCGAGCACCTTAACCTTGACTGAGAATTACTCCGGAAGAAAACCCTAGGCTAGATAGCCAAACAAAGAGTAGCACATCAATCCCCAAGGATAGCGCATCGCAAAAAGTTGATCAGAGGTTCCAAACCCTAGACAAGAGATATTTAAGCCAATACTGAGAACTAGTTGTTGTTGCACCTGCACCTACGACCCTCCTCCAAACCTGCGCACTAGACTGCAACTGCAGTGTGCACCAACTGGGAAACTGCAATTATGAGATGTGACAAATGAGAACTGGTGCCCTGTATTTATAGTAATCCTGCCAGTTTTTTCGGGGACGAATTCTCCTTCTAGGTATGTGTCTGTTCAGTATATTATTATTATTTTTGGCCAAGTTCTTCTCTTGGAGGCTAATAGCCTAATATAAATTATCATCTTGAGCTGACAAGGCTTCTAGGGTTATTATCCAACTCATTAGGGTTTCTCTTGCTTCCTGGAGTCTTCTATTCTTGTCAGGTTCACATGTGGGGGTAAATACCTCCCGTGGCTACCATAATATTAACACTCCCTCCTAGCTAGAGAGGTATTTACAGGTAATGGACTTGAGCACAAAACATACCATTTACTTGGTAGCATCAATATAGTCATCTAGACTATTTCATGACTAGATCACGAGCATCACCATCATCATCAGCTTCATCATCTCTCGAAACCATACTTCATCTGAGCAGTTAGATATGATGTTGGATAAGTCACTCTCACCATAGAGTGATACAAGAGGAGTAAAGGCTCTGAACTATTTTTCGTCTGGAAAATCTATGTTCATCATTCATCTGAATGATCATTATCTCCAATAAACTATTGATAGTCTTCAAGGCAATTAGAACAAGGATAGAACACACCTATGTCTATTCATAGTAGTACATAACTACAATCCAGTGGTTCACTACCATATCAAGTAATACATAAGTACTTGATCAACAACGTATGGTTGCGAACGGTGAAACATATTCACCACAGTAGTCCTCATCTACTGTCATATAGTCTTCATAACAAACATCTGAGAGCATCCTGCATAGAAACAATGTTATGATAAAAATTGTATCATCTAGGCCAGTCTTTCACTCACATATGTGAGATCTGAAAGAATGTCTGCCACCACGGTAGTCTTCATCTGCATAGAAACAATGTTATGATAAAAACTGAATCAACTGGGCCAATCTTTCACTCAGGTCTGTGAGATCTGAAAGAGTGTCTACCCTCAGTATAGAATATCAACAATAATCATCTGGGCCAATATTTCACTCATGTCTATGAGATCTGAAAGAATGTCTTCCCTCAATATAGAATATCAACAATGGGTTATCTACCCCATTCTTCTCAACCAAGGAAGAAGGATTATTTATGATTTCTGAGCCTGGACCATTTCTCACCCTGGGCCATTCCTTCGACACTAAACAAAGTGTAACCTAGAGAGAATGAGTCTGCCCTCAAGAAATATTTGGACCATTCCTTACCTTGGGCCATTCCTCTGACACTTAACAAAGTGTAACCTGGAGAGAATGAGTTTGCCCTAAGGAATGACTGTCCTGGACTATTCCCCACCCTGGGCCACTCTTCCGACACTAAACAAAGTGTAACCTGGAGAGAATGAGTCTGCCCTCGAGGAATAATTGTCCCTGATTGCTGAGCCTGGACTATTCCCCACCCCGGGCCATTCTTCCGACACTAAACAAAGTGTAACCTGGAGAGAATGAGTCTGCCCTTGAGGAATAATTGTCCGAACCATTCCCCACCCTGGGCCATTCCTCCGACACTAAACAAAGTGTAACCTGGAGAGAATGTATAACCCTCAAGGAATGTCTTTCCTACATCAACCTCCAAAACGAATGATTCTTTGAAACTTCTCACAACTGTGAACTTCGAAAGAATGACTAACCGGAGAGGCGGACCATTCTACTTGACCACTACTTAGAGTGACTGCCAAGAAGAATGACTATCCTAGACCACTCCCCATAATGGGAAGTCGCTATCTATGATACATCAATAATCAGTCAACCTCCCATGTTAACTACAATGGGAAGTCATTGTCCGTCAGAAATCTCAATCCACTTTCCGAACAGGAAAGCATCTGTCCAATCTGGACTATTTTTCAATTACAAAGATAAATAATATTTTCAATGCTCCCTCCTAACTGGAGAGTTATTTAAATCACAAAAATAAATGTTTGCGTACCTTCTTCTAGTTTGGAGAGTTTTCCCTTCCAGTTAATAGAGTTATTTCCACGATCTCTAGCTTGAGTATGCAAGTCCTTTCGTCTTGGTTTAAGGCTTTACCAAAATGTATGCTTATCTGCTCATCTATGGAGACATCTATTGGAGAAATCATTTTCTTCTTTCTGGACTTCATCATGGGTAGTGTAATGCTTGTACTGTAGTCTGGAACATCGTGAAGGCTTCATGTAGATCTGAATAATAGAGTATATAATAGTTGGAGAACTGGAACTTATCCATGTGGTACTTCTTATGTCATCATGAGATCTGATCTTCCAAGTAGTCATCTTGATGTTATAGGAAATCTTCACCACGCTTCTGCTCTGCATTGGAGGTTCTCCACCAAGTTGTCTTCTTCTTATCTGCATACAGGAGTCTCTTTCTGGTATGCCTCAAGGTCTTGAGATTGCTCTTCATATGCTCTTTCTCTGGAGAATATTCTTTGCATTCATCTGATGTAGAATTCTGACTCATGGATGTCACGAATGATATAATGACTCATGCAATGATATGTCTAGTGTACTGGAACAAGTAATCATCATAGTCTTCTCCCTCCATCTGGGAGAACCTCTGGTTCTAGATCTCGCAATGCTTTTATTCATAAGTCTTCCATACACTGTTATTCATCATGAATTTCGGTTCTTCTACTTGATTTCTTTTACTGAGTTCATATCAGGCTGGTAATCTTGATATAACGACTGGTTGTTCTAGCTTCTTTCTTTCTTGGAATCTTCATGTTCTTCTTCAAGTTTTTCTTTAGCTCTTGGTTCCAAGGGGTTTCTTATAGATTTTGTGCTCTAGACATTCCACTTCTTCCTTTCATCATAGAATCACGGATCTGGATGAACAACCGGGGATTCTTTAAGGCTTTTGAAGAAGTCTTCTTCTGTGGCTAAACTGAACACGTGATGTCGTTCATGACTACTACCATAGATATATACATTTCATCATCTTTATTGGATCATAGGATTAGCTCCCTCCTAATCCTTTCTTCATGTAAGAGTGCATATAATCGGCTCCTTCCATCTTGATAGAGTCCATACTTTCATCTGCATCCTTATTGTCTTCTTCAATATATAATTGGCTCTCTTTGTCTAACAGAGTCCACGCTTCCGTTTTAGTTGTCGTCATAAGTCTTTTATCAATTTCTCTTGATGTCTGACTTCTAAGTCTCTTCAAGATTGATTCTAATTTTGGCTTATCTTATAATAGCTTTCACATGATATATTTCATTCTTTTATGTGTATTATCTAATGATATTCATTCTTATCTTTTTGTTCTTCCATAGGTATAGTTCTTCTTGGAACACATTATTTTCCAAGATATGTACAAAGACGATGCAAACAAGATATGTACAAGAAATGAGAAGAATGTTGTTACCTTTTAGTAGAAGATGTCTCTTCCATCCTGCTTAGTCTTCTTTGTCGGTTCCTTTTCTTCGGCAATCGACGCTTCGTGTTTCTCCTTCCTTTTCTTTAGCTCGAGACACTGATTTCTGTAGTGACCGTACTTCTGACAGTTGAAGCACTGTATTTCTGAAATGTCTTTTTCTTGATTTGGCTTCCTCCTTGAACCAAACTTCCTTTTGTTTCTGAAGTTCTTGAATCTTTCTGTGAAGGCTTGATCATCGTACTTCTTTTGAGGTTCCTCTTTTGCATTGATCCTTGATTCTTCTTGAGCACAGCAAGTCCAAAGGTCTTCAAATGTCGGGTACTCCTTCCTTGTGTTCATGCTTGCGGCAAATGAATCCCATGTCTTGGGAAGACCATTGAGTACTATGTTCACCAATTCCTTTTCTGAAGTGATCTCTTCAATAGCTTGTAGTTGATATCTTAGCTGGGAGATCCTTACAAAGTATGATATTATGCTTTCGTCATCATTCATCTTCATGTCACGGAGCTCATTCTTCAGACTCATAACTTGTCCAACGTTTCTGATTAAGAAGAGATTTGTTAGGGCATCGTACATCTTCTTCGATGAGTCAAGATGGGATATGTAGGGTATCAAGTGGTATTTTATGGAATCCACTATGATACTCATGGCATTGATGTCAATGTCTTTGAACTTCTCCATAGCTGCAACGTTTTGCGGTTCCTTCTCTTCTCCTTCTTCAAGCTTTGGCTTCACGATCTTTCCTTTCAAAATATCCAACACTTTATTCTTAGCAAGGATGAGGTCAATCCTTGTCTTCCATGCTCTGAATTTAGAGGCTCCATCTAGCTTGTTCTCAAACTTCATAGAGTTCGTCATGGCTTGCTTGACTAGGTCAAACCCTAGATTTGACCAGAAATCCAAACTTCACGTCTTGGCCTTCTGAGAGTACCAAGAGATGCATTGGGCTAGGGTGCACTGATCTATCCAGAGATTAGGTCAATCTCATCACTTAAGGTGCCTCAACAAGAGGTATAGGGTTTCTGCAACTGCTTCTGCTAGTAACCCTAGTTGTAGTGCTTTTGGAAACTGCTCCTACTAGTAACCCTAATGGTAGTTCCTCAACGAGCTCAATATCTAGCGGCTATGTTTCCTTCCAGCATTTTAGGCTGACTGAAGGGGTGTGGGCCCATAACCTGTTAGAATATAGAAGATGGTGTGCTCGTTTTACCATTGACGATGCCTTCGTCACCCAACCATAGGCCGAAGCCTCCCTCCGAGCACCTTAACCTTAACTGAGAATTACTCCGAAAGCAAACCTTATGCTAGATAGCCAAACAAAGAGTAGCACATCAATCCCCAAGGATAGCGCATCACAAAAATCTGATCAGAGGTTCCAAACCCTAGACAAGAGATATTCAATCCAATACTGAGAACTAGTTGTTGCTGCAGCTGCACCTGTAACCCTCCTCCAAACCTACGCACCAGACTGCAACTGCAGTGCGCACCAACTGGGAAACTGTAATTCTGAGATGTGACAAATGAGAACTGGTGCCCTGTATTTATAGTAATCCTGTCAGTTTTGTTGGGGCCGACTTCTCCTTCTGGGTATGTGTTTGTTCAGTATATTATTATTATTTCTGGCCGACTTCTTCTCTTGGAGGCTAATATCCTAATATAAATTATCATCTTGAGCCAACAAGGCTTCTAGGGTTATTAGTCAACTCATTAGGGTTTCTCTTGCTTCCTAGAGTCTTCTATTCTCGTCAGGTTCACACGTGGGGGTAAATACCTCCCGCAGCTACCATAATATTAACAGAAAGTGTGTGGGGAATGAAGGACAGTTGGAAGGGACCTTACGACATCAAGGCCATGGTTGTAATCTCTCTTTCACATTTAATATGATACAGTAATATGATTCTTTCCTATAAAGCTTGTTGTGTTTTATTTTATGATTCCTTGATCACATACATAGGTTTATATTGAGTTTATGCTATTGCTATCACTTTGGTTGGTTGTGTTCTTTTGCAGGTTCATCTCTGTATGAGTGTTGGAACAGAGCTAGGATGGCGATGGTGAGAGGAAGCGACATTTAAATGGTATGTCACCCATCCCTCTTTAGTTAGTAAATTCAATATTTCAAACTTAAGGAAAGAGTCATGTTCTGGTGTGTTTTGTTCTAGATCTGGGTGGGTCTAGGGAGATCAGTTAGTGTCTGCACCTACCATTTTGTCCTATAACAAAATTGGCGACCATACTGGGGAACGGATTATTTCCTAGTTAGTCTAGTTTCCCTTCCTTTGATTGCTTGTTTTATTATTTCTGAGTCTGTGGGACATCCATCCAGACTCTCTGGATCTAGAAGTTCACTTAGATTCCCTGTCCTTTTTCAAAATTTTCTTTGACTACAGACATTCTCACACTGTACCTCTCTACAGCCTGCGAAAACCATTTATTCTTGCACCTTGTTGTTGGATCCAGTGTGAACTTCTCGCACCCTAGCAATGTCTAGCCTGCGAGAATACCTAATTCTCGCACTGTACTCTACTTCTAGACTGTGAACTTGTTTGTAAACATTTTTTGGATTGGGTCTTGTCATATTTTGAGGTCCAGTTTTTCTTTGATCAGTTGGATTGAACTTTTAGAGCCTATATTGATCTATTTATAGTCTTCTTGACATTCTTTGAGTTTCTTTTAGCTATCTTTGCTTTGTTTGGTTTTGAAGGATTAATCTATTTCTTTGAGTGTCTTTCAATTAC
Organism: Picea engelmannii; assembly: GCA_009831015.1. Taxonomy (NCBI): domain Eukaryota; kingdom Viridiplantae; phylum Streptophyta; class Pinopsida; order Pinales; family Pinaceae; genus Picea; species Picea engelmannii. The sequence goes on along the minus strand of ML816288.1, from coordinate 100,167 downwards.
AAAGCGTGTGTTTTCTTTAGAGTTGTTTAGGGAAAGATCATATTTCTTCTGAATAGTTCTCTTTAAAAGAAAACTTTTTGGGTTTCTTTGTTTTAAGAAAGTTCATTATTTCTTTTAGTGAAATTTTTGAAACAAAAAGATTTAATTTCTTGCTTTATATTAGATTGGGGGCATCCTTGCATTTGAAGTAGTGAAATTGCATGA